>JAQGAK010000114.1:0-151381 GCA_034696945.1 Lipothrix lubbocki
TTCGCATTTTGCAATGCATCTGTTCTCCCTCGTACTTTTGTCTTATTGGGCTTTGGTGCTTGAACTTCTCTCCAACCCGTTTTTCAGCGTGGTGTCGATTCGGTCTTATTTAATCACTTTGGAGTGGGAGGGTCATATAAGAATAGGGCAAAGACACTTTTTTCAGTGGGTTTTCATATGCACTAAATACACATATTGTTTTAAAAACTCTCTTAACCAGCACATGCATTAAGTACTGCTTTATCAAAATTGATATTTCGCTTTCCCGTCACATACTAAAGCCTTGATTACATTGCCTATACATAGCTTCAGATTTTATGTTATTTTGTTGGATGTATTTATTTTTTGTACATATTTAATCTTCATCTCTGTTAGCACGTACATATTTGTTAGTTCTTAGGACGGAATTTTGCAATAACATTTCATAAGCATGACATAATTGTGTGATAATAGTGCTATGCCATTCTCCTTTACCGGGAAATTTACGGTGAAAATTTTAATCTAGAAGAGAAAGTTCACATGGAACAAGTTGACTGATCTCATAAATTAATACAATACGGGGTTCTGTGAAAAAAGCTTTGACGGCATTACGGATTGAATTGATCCGAAAACTTCGCGGAACAATTACCTTCAATTTCCATGATGATATATACCTAATCATTTTATAATTCGAATTTTCAGTTGAAACTTGAAACCGTGCTGTTGTACTATCGGCGAACCCGAAATTTTAGAATGCGCTTCAGTGCTCAAACGTTCTAGGATACCCTCTGAGTATCCTTTGGAGCATAAAAATTATGGAAGGTGGCAGGAGTGTGCCTTCGTACGAATTCCAAGCATATTCAGCTTTCTTTATCCCACGCAAGTACTTATACTAAGCAAACACAACCTACGTAATTGTGTTTACACCTCCAAGGAGAGCCTACAAAAGTGTAGTTGTATACTCAAATTATAATTACATTAACGTTCCGTCAGCATATAATTTTCAGCATTACTACATTAAAGTCTGTGTATTAAAAGTAAATTGCAAGTCTTACCTCCTCTATACCTATATTTGATTTCTTTGCCGAGTCGGCATTCTTTGACTGCTTGTTCCAGGAAATACATAGTAATTTGAGTTTGCTGTTCACGGTGAGAATCAGCCTGCATGTCTGCCATTTAATTACCGACGAACAGGGTTCGTTGGGCGCCTCTAGTAACTTTTCTTATTTACCAACCTCCTCAATTAAATATGTTAGCATAATTTTAGTTGCTGAATTTTGACTTGTCTTCAGATAATTTCGACAGAAAAATCAATCTTTTAAATGGCAACAATATGTTTCCTTTTGTTGACTCCAAGCAAAAATATAATGATACTTTGAGTGTTTTAATTTGTTGGACTAAGTAAATTAGCAACTATTTTGTTCTACATTTTTCCCGTTTGTTTTTTTCCGTCACGGCTCTTAAAGGTTTCATGCAGTAGATTCACAGCTCGTAGTGCGTCAATTTAGTCAATTTACCCTACACTTGATATGCAGAACAGCAACATTCTCACTTCCCTGCTTCCTCAGCGTGTGAAACGGAATGGTTAATGGGTAGAGAGGAAGTTGAAGAGAGTCGTATAGCTGTTCTGCGGTGTTTTGAATGTAGACTACACGGCGTGTCTCGTGTGAAAGGAGATAGCGGAGAAGGAAAAAAGGAGGAAAAGCAGACGAGAAGAAAACTAGAAAAATAAAGGAAGGATGACAAGGGGGATCCCCTTTTCACTTTAACATTCTTCTATACTTCCCAAGGATTCCTTAGGGAATCTCACACACGAGTCTCTTCCGTAATTCGTACGGGAACCATTAGGAAACTTTCCAATTCACAATTGAAGAGAGACGGAGGGAGAGAGAGAGACAAAACTGTATCTGTAATGTGAGTAACTAACAGGACCCCTTACACCGTATCTCACACATTCCCACAGATGAAAGGGCTGTATATAGGGGAGAAAAGAAGGCTGCTACAACTTATCCTACGGCTTAGCTAATGAAAATTCTTCCACTTTAGATTTTCTTTTTCCTTCTTGTCTCAGTTAAGGTATTTCAAACGAACTAATACTCACGTCTTCCCACTGTCCCTCCCTGCCATGCTATAATACAACGGCACGTAATTTTCAAGATGCTCGCAAAACAAACCCCTCTGACAATTTGAAGAATTCTCTTTTTGCAAACTGTAAAAATGCACAAAGTCTGAAAAATAAAGAATTGTTGCTAGTATGAGAGATGACATTATGTATATGTGAGCGCATACACTGAAATTTTTATCCACACAAAGTGCATTTTTCTTTGGTTCTTGAAGATCCTTTTGAGGAAACACTTCACTGAAACGCAAACACCTATCATAATGTAGCCAACCTGCTGCTACACATGTGTACATATTTAAAGAGAACATAGGCTCACGTTTCTTTTTAACGACAATATATACATACAGGGGTGTTATGTGTGGGAGGGTAATAACTTTCTCAGTGGAAGTGCTTCCATATAAATTTCAATTTTCTCTTTTGACTCCGTTAGCGTCGGAACGAAACAGGAGAACAAAAGAGATGGTAAAAGCGGCTTTTTGGCTTTTTAATCTTCCCAGAGAGCATGATTAACTTTTCAAAAGCTATATAGTGTACGTAAGACTGAGCACGGGGGTAGAAAATTCCCTTGGAGCCGAATTTTTAGGGAGAACAATAAGCTTATTCTTCATTGTCTTTTCCTTAGGCCCTCAAATATATTTTCATATACACTACCGGTTATTTATTGTTACCCAATTTCATCATTCAGACTTGACCGGTTAAGTCATGACTACTAATTTGTGCTGATTCAATTTAGTATCTATATCAATCTCAATAACTTGGATATTCTCTGAAGAAACTCTTGTGAGGACTAAACCAGCTGTGTTGCTATTAGCAGACTACGTTTTTGTTATTAGGACAGTAATATGCATGCACATGTTTGAAATTTCATTTAAGCTTCTAGCAATTTTACCTAGGTGTACACTAAATTAAAAGCAACAAATAACAAAACTTCACTTAAAACACTATAATGAATGTTTAGATTTAGTATTCGCGGAACCAATTCTAAGGGATAGGAGTTTCTGCATGTTTCATAATTATTTTTACGCAATATCAAACACATGGCAATCCCTGGAGGTAACAGAAAAATATTGCAAAACCTTGGCATATGCAGATGTTAACGGGATAAGATGTAGATTTTGCAAACAAGCCTGAACAACATAATATATGTATCCATGTAGAATGTAATGAAAAATTAAAGCGATGAGTTTTATGAAATATCAAACTGGAGCACAAATTGCAAGTTACAACAGTTTGCCTATTTATTTTGTGACGCTGTAAAGTTCTTACTTTTCCCTAGTGACTATGATTTATTCTTATTCAGTCTACGTGTGTTTACAAAGATGTACCCAACCGCCCACTAGCCATGTAGACCTTTATAGTCTTAAGACTGAGAAACCTGCAATTGATATATCTATCCAGTAATATGTACACTACAATGGGTGTAGTACATCAGCACATACATACCACCTGTACAATGCACCTGGTGGGAGTACGTACTTCTGCTGCTCCGAACTTCAACGATCATAATACCATCAGTCTGGAGAGCCGACCTTTCTCTCTTGGTAATATGACAAGTGGATAGGAAAACAATAAAATTCTGTTTAAAAATTTAGACGAGGTGCAAGCAGGAAATTACCCTCTCCGATACTGTTTGTTCTGCACTTTCTTCTTCCCACTGTCTTTTCTCTCCTTATTGCTGCGTTGCCTCGTCCATTCCAAATTTCTTTTATTTATTGCACAATCCTTACCCCTCTTCCCTGACTTTATTTGACTTCCTGGAATCACCGCTCATAGAATCTATCCCGCGCTCTTGCAACTTTTCACAGTCGTTACTTGAATTTCCGGCGTAAAAGTAGAAATAGTTGTAGTAATGTGTGAGTAGAATACTGATTTTATTGTAACTTTTATGTTTTATACTTACACATACATGCTTACTTATTATCACTCCAGGAGTCGGATGAATTTTTAATTTCTACAAAAAGTTTCACAGTCGGATCAAGTTCTAATAGATATCTATACATATCATTTCCTATGGTTGTAGCAAATGTCACATGAAAAAGGTTTTACTTTAAATCGATTAAGTTGCATAGCCGTACTCGTCAATTGCATTTGAAATCTAATCGTTTACTGTAAACCAGTTTAACTTTCGATAAGGTTAGATAGTATAATATATATTTACTCGATGCAACAACGTATTTAACATTAGTTGAATACTGTATAAACCATGTACGGCCATCTTTCATAATGTTAAGCTATTTTAAAAGAGGTCGTTGAAATACAAGCGATAAAATTAAACTGACAGAAGAAGACAATGTTTGCAGTTCATTATGGTGTATTTTAGTTGTGTTGTGAGTCTCGTTCAGAACGACAGATACGGCATAGGAGACTTTAGAGAAAGCTGAAAGTCTAGAGTTTGTTCACTCAAAATACAGCAATAATACGAGTATGACTAAGGATAGCAATTCTCTGAAAGTGAAGAATTTTGGGGAACATGTATTTCTACTATCAACAGATTAACAGGAATGAGGAAGATGACAATAAAGGTATATAGGCAATGTGCTCCTTGCTTGTCAAAAGCAGATAAGATTTCCCTTTTGGTTTGTAGGTGATCCATGGGTATGTTATGTGGGCTTTGATTCCTCCACACGCCCCTTTCATATGACATGGTGGTACTGGGGGTGTCTTCGGGATTCCAACTATATGTCTTGATGGTAAAAGTCTCCCGGCGGCGTACATAACACTACTTGAGAAATTGTCGTAGTTGCTAGTTAGTATTCTCAACAGAAGTAGAGCCGAGAGTCAAACTCAGACCCTCAACAAACTGACTCATACAATATGCAAACAAAAGGAACCATTTTGCATTCATTATTAGCTGGCTGAATCCGTCTTTTATTGTGGTTGCTGAAAGTTACGCCTTTATTTGCATGGCTGATGATGTGGTTGTGATAGCATCAAAAAGGAACGATGTGATATCAAACAGAGAGTGAGTGAGCCAAGTTAGTAAAAGCTGGAGTCAGTCGGAAGGAGATGAGACGGCGAGAGAACAAGAAAGAATCGGGTTCATAGATATGGGCAAGAATAATAAGAATTGTAAAAGTGTATGCGGCTTCTGCATACATTTCATAGGATATCATCTGATGGTGAAATTGCTAAGTCTTTAAAACAAACACATGGTTTTTCCAATATGTAGAGGATGTTATTTTGTTGGAGTAAACCTCACTTAGATGTTTTCCTGTGTTTATCCCGTAGTTTAGTTCTACAAATTTGCAAGGGTTAAGCTATACATACATACAGATTTATATGGAAAGCAGACGGAACCTAAGTTAGTTTAAATTATTCCTACAATATGGACTTCAAGAATCTGCACAATTTTAGGATGAAGCGGCGGGTGTAGCGGTAACAGAATTTTACTTTGGAATCTCACTCTGCTCCTTATATTACTATTCTTATCCAGTCAGAAAAGTTTGCACATAAATTATCTAAATTACTGATTGCTATTTTCACCAGATACTCTATTCCCGAGCGTTTCATTGTCTCAAGCCCAGATTGACATTGAAACTTATTTTCTCGTTAGCAGTAGTGCATGCCCAACATTTTTCAACCATACTGTAGGCCTCAGCAAGTACTCCACGACTTTCTTTGCCTACCCTCCTTTCACATTGTTCTTTTCTCCACTTTAGGGGCTGAAAAGATGTCATTATTAATAAAGTTCCTATAGGCAGGATTTTCAAATACATAGATATGTATATGATATATATTCATACGCACAGCTTAGATTTCTAAAGCAAGTGGATTCCGCCTTTTGTTTTCCTTTGAAAAATTTCCAACTTCTGCTGAGGCATAATAAGAAAGTTTTTGGTTATTTTTCGTGAATACCATTCTTGCACATGGGTACAAAAGTATATAAAAAGTTACTCACAACCAAGGTTAATTCATTCTTAATTATGAAAATATTAATATTTCAAGCATTCACTCTACACTTGACCATAGATTTTATGAAATTATTACTCTTGAAATATGAACCTTTAATCTTTCATGAAGTTCTGCTGGAATGCTTGGAGGCATGGTAACTTACATAGATATCTGTAAACATTCATGCTATGAACATAATAGTGTAAATTTACTTTACAATGTGTTACTTTGGCACAGTTTAGCAAGATCCACCTTAGCAAGAATTTGGACCCTATACGACATGAATTGTTCAGCTTCAAGACAATGTCACTCAGTGTTTGAAATGAAACTTTCCGTAATATACACACTTCTTTTGGTTCCACGTTTGTCCTGGCAAATGTTCACGGTAGAGAATATGTCACGTCTTTATATGAGACTACTTACTTCTGTAGGTTCTTTTACGAAAATTTTCTTCGACAAGAAGTTGTCATATTCAATTTCCCTGGCAAATTATTTCCACCACTTACTTCTCTGTAAAGAATGGCAAACTTTTCCTTTGTCTTAGCTAGCAAAACTGCTGGAGGAGTTTTACACCAGGTTGTACCTGAAAGTCTGCTATTTTTAACAAAATAGTCTGCTTTTCATGTTTCCCTTGTACAAAATTATAGTAGATTGAGGTTTTAAATAATCTAATATTATTCAAATCAATAAGCTGATAGATTGTTTAAAATTGTCTGCGTAAAGGCATTTACTTTTAGAATGAGTTTATCATCAGTCGTTAACTTCCGAAGGTGCTCGCAATAACATTTATTCGGTTCATTTATAGAATTCTCATAAATACATATATCATACTCACCTATTTGGTATTGTAACCCTTGAAAAAAGTACTCCAGTGTTAACAGACCAAATATCTTTGAAGTTTTTCTATAGAAATCCAAACTTTTTAATTCCGGATATTGGGTGACTCTCAAGGAAGATTAATTCTTTGAACAAGGAAGTAAGAGGAAAATTGATTTATAGTAAATGCTTCATACATACGTGAAGATTCATGGAACTGTATACATACACTGTCAACATGTAGAACAATTATAGGAACTATATTATTATACTATTACTTGGATAAAAAGAAAGCGTGATGACATTTCACTTTTCACAGGAACTGAGGTACCAAAACATATTCGCAATCTCTCGGTTGTGTACTTATATCAAGTTCAGGTTTGCGTGTGGATGATTGATCACGTCCAGGATTTCATAAACATGTTTTGCAATAACTCTATGGGATTGTCGTATTATATTATCAGCGTTGAAAATAGCAAAGGGACAACTGAGTTTTTGGTACTACTAATACTAGATGGTCAAAGCTTTTAGAAACAACATATGTATTTACTTATAGGATTATGCTGACCATTGATTTAATTTATAACCTCCTTCCAAAACTTTGCGAGTAAAGTAAACACTTTTCAGCCCGGCTGGTATTATAAACAGTATTCCAGTATTACATAATCTACACATTTTTTGTAGGTATGGTCAACGGTTGGCACAGCAAAAAGCTCAACTGTTATTATACAGTTACATAGTAAGAAGGTAAATATCTTGAAAATTCTTTGAAACTTATTGTTGCATCTTCAAACCTTTGTGCACCAGCTTGGGCAACTGTGCTCTATGTGGGTTAGTTCGTGGTCCACTACTCTCCATTAGTTTCCTAATGCACAACTACTTTCTATCAAGAGCTCTCGAGTCATTTCTTCAATACAGGTGCATGTTTGCAACAAACCGTGAAAATTCCAGTGACAGTCGAACATGCTAGAGAAAATCCAAAGCATTCTGTAAGCTTCTTTTACGATTCTTGTCAACTCAAGGATCAGTAGGAAATTGTCGCAAAAGTAATTTCAAGTTTCGTATTAGTGTCATTACGCTAAGCAAAATGGGTTGTGAATTTGTAAAATGTTAAACTAAGCTTCTCAACTTCAAAAGTCTTCATTAGTAATTTATATTTACTGAGCTTAGCTTCAAACTGAAGAATTCTCTTTATAAAAATTGTAAATACATATCTGAATCTGAACACTTTCATGTATTTCCCTATAAAAAGTTAACAGAGTCACTAAATCTTTTAATGTTTTTAGTTGCTCAGCAGTGATGTTACACATGCTTCCTTGTTATTATATTTTAGGGAAAGAACTGCGACAACTTAAAGAGCCAAGGGTTTTGAATACATACAAGAACCCTACTCTTCCTTCCTCATCATGTCTACTTACAATACAAGCACGGCTCTTTTACCAAGGTTTCTTTTACAGACGGAAAGATGTGTTTCCCTTTCCGCTGCTGTATTTTTTGCATTTTTGTTACAAGCTCTTTTCATGTACAAAGTAAAGCAGCAGACTTTTGCTAAAGTGTGCAGCGGAAACAGCCGAGTTGCCTCTCTCAGAAGGTTTAAGAGTAGAGTGGATTTGAAAGATTTTATGTATGGAATTGGGTCAATTGTACTCATGTAATAACTCCTAAATTGCTCCTTTTACATTAAACACTCGTGAGTAATCTTGAAATTGTGTTGTTCGCAGGCCAAAGCTCCTCACATAACCAGCAATGCCTTAAATACAACCACTGTACAAAAAGAGTTTTTTTACTGTTTCCAGTCCTCAAGTACAAGTACTTACTCTTCCAGACTTTTACTCTTGTATGTATCTTTCAAGCTTCTTTTAACTTTGATTTCGTTTTGATGCGCATTTTATCTTCATGGCAGCATTATGCACATAACCTAGTAAAGAAGATGGTAATTGCCAGAACTAAAGCCTAAGCACCCGTAGAATTGCAGGGCTCTGTGAAAAATAGGAATTTCATTATAATTCCAGGGAACGACGGAACCCATCTATGCTTGTATTCTCTGTAGTATTAAAGATATTTAGCTTACATACCACTTGTTTTGTATATATTTAAATACAAATACATAGTATTGTCGTCCGCATTGGAAACCGGGCTCGTCGTTCGGATAACTTTATGAATTCATGAAGTTGTCAGTAAACTATTCAGGATTTCATTCAAATTTATTTAATTGAATGGATCTTTGATGCTATAACACAATTATGGAGAGTTAAAGCTAAAGCCTTACGATTCCAAGCACCTACAAGCACTTGTAATGTATCTCGGCCAAAGCTGTTTTTATTAACGGATCGTAGCGCATTTGGAGATGTACGGTATATCTATGTGTGAACGAGTGGGATATAATCTATAAATGATAACGTGAAGTTGCGCCTAGTATTCCTATTATACGATTGGAAATGCAGCGTACTCTCTCTCTCTCTGACCGTTTATCTTCCTTGTAATAAAGCTGTTGCATTTCAGGAACGAATGTAACCACCAATGTATACACATTGGATCATGTTGCAGTAGCAACCTGTCAAGCTATTGTCTTCTCACAACTCCACCCAGCTTTATTTGTACCGGAAAGGAAGGCAAACATGTTTGTGGTGGTATAACCCTTCGACCCGAAAAACTAGTTTCTACTAAATGTCAAATAAAACTGAAATAACTTCTATAGTTGCTGGATGTAGAAGTTACACTTACTATGATTCGTCATATGTATTCTCACGTATATTCCAGCAAGTGTAAAACTATTTACTACATACTTTTACAGTGAATATACAGATACACTGCAATTCACATGAACAAAAATAAAGTAACAACACTACAAGGATAAGGATGCGGCAATAAAAGCTCCAATATTTAACACATTTCGGTGTGTTCCTATAACAGTTCAAGTTTCTGTATCATGAGTATTTATAGCGTATATACTTACTTTATATAAAAGTATGTACAATCTTAGTTAAATGCTCTAGGTGTGTATTTACATGATGCAGGGCTATGAGAAAAAACAGGAGCTATAGAGGCATTTTGATGGTTTATGGTGGGACGGGATGGGAAGAATCAGTCGAAAGAAGACAGATAGTTTTCCCCTTATGTGGTTTCGATTCAGATTGAGATAGTATTTCGGGTCAGAGACGACAAAACCGAGAAAGAATGAGCAAAGATTTTTACATGCACCACAAATTTGTATTGTGTGAAAGAGGAGTACAAGGAGAGCTTTAGACTTGCACTCGGAGCTATAAAAGGCAAGGAATTCTAAGCTATATGCGTTCCACTGTGTCTTGTTGCCATATATAGAAAAAAGAGGGGGGCTGGAGAGAAATAGATGGTGTACGAAATTGCTTCCGCAAAGAATAGATCTGCAAGAGCATCTCTTCGGTTTTTCCTGTGGATAGTTATACACATGTACGAATAGTTAATAGCTACATACATGAAGCTTATAGTGTGGGACAACAACAAAGACTGGAACTATTCTCAAGTAATGCGTTTGTAAGTGTTGTGTACATATATGTAGAGTGTATAGTGACGACAACTGTGAGAAACTTAACTTTCCATAGTGGAAACTTGTATCTGATAGAGAATTCTTCTCCTCAATATAATGTGCAAAAGGGGTAGAGCTCCTATGGTCTCGACGAGTGAAATGAAGCCAAGGAAGAAAAGATGGCTTTCTTTAGGTAAATGAAACGTACAAATAGCCATAAGTCATTGTCACATTCGCTATTCGAGCCCATCTAATTCCGCTTTATCTCTCCAGTCCAAATCTGCCCTCCTGCTCATCCATTCACACCCCGGAATACCTAAGAAGACTAACGAAGCACCTTATTTTACACTGGAGCTTTGCCTAAATTCCTTAAGCATGTAAAATATTTCCGACCTTCCCATTTTAACTAGCCTTTTCAGCGTTTGGAAGTTATTTCATCCTTAATTCTCCTCTTATTTTGATCTCCCATGTAAAAGCTGGGACGTGCTATATTCAAGGAAATCATAATTGCTATGTCAATATACAGGAGCTCAATGGCTATTAAGGTTAAGCTCCTACACATTTAACTTTCCTTGTTGACGGTTTAATTCTGCATATGAAAGTCGCTGTGTTGAAATACTGGTTTAGCGCTTGCAAAAGCGAATACATATATCATCGTTTTAATTCGTATAATTTTTGTACGCCGTTTCACCATGTGATACCCTAAGATTCTTAATACTTTAAGATACTTGCGTTTGAAAAGTAAGAAAAAACACTTGGCTTTTGTTGTTATGAGACCATCAGTTTTAATCATTTCGTCAGTGTTGGTGAGTGTGATAATGACTTATGGCAGGAAAAAACACAGAGCCATAAAAGTATTGCTAGGAGTTTATCTCAGTCATGATTCTGTGGAAAGTTTTGATCCCTCCGCTGTTGGTGCGGAACCCTAGGGTGGTCGTCAGCCTGCTGAGAAGCGCTTACGTGATAAATTGGGCAAGAGAACGATTCAGTTTAATGGGCTATTGAGCAGTTGACAAGGTAAAGTGTATTTAGACTTGGAAGCACGTTCAACTGCAATACCCTTCATATATTTCAAAAGACTTGATAGAGCAGCCGGCTAAATAATTCCTTACAGGATGGATCATTGAGTATTTTACGTTATCCTGCAAAAATAAAACGAGTGAACTGTGCTCTACTGAATTAAATGTAATAGGAGGAAATAAATTTTAAAGACAAAAAGTAGGACGATACAAGTTTCATCATACGTACAACGACACTATTTTCCTTAACTAAACGTTGACTTCATGGATTGAATTTCTGAAATTTATTGCCATATTCAGATTTATACACGTCATGATAATAAAACTTGTGATATACGACTACAAGTCTTTTTTCGGTATTCTTCTTACTTTTGGACCCAGCAATCTAAAAAATACAGCAGCAGTCGTCCGGAATTAAGATAAAAGTAAGTTTTGATTGAGGGTAATAGCTCAGGAAGGTCGTCAAAACAATATTATCAAATTAATACAAGGAGAGATAAAAAATTGTTAAGGAGGTATAAAATGGCTGGCTTACAAGTAGATATGGCCACACGCAAATTTTGCTCACCATGCAATTTATTATCAGCACCCCTTCGTCGTCTTAGGATCAGAGATGTTAAAGGAAGAGATTTCTCTTAAGCGAATGATGTGTCGGGATGCCTATCTATAAAAGAATATAGCAACGTCAGTGAGTATCGCCATGTATTGCACCGATGACAGGGATCCTATCACTTGTTAAATTGAATGGCATGTCAATGGCGAAGAGTCAACCTTGCCAATAAAGTAACTACTCCTCGGAGTTTCGCTTTGTACAGGTTAAAGTTACTGTAGATACTACATAAAGTATTGTTGAATCACGAAAAATAGGGGAGATCAATTCCAGGAGATGTACGCTACCTACTTACATAGATAGGTCCATCTCCTAAATTGTCAAGAAGCACTTAGTTTACTACTTGGACAAAATACTTACTCTCGGTGAAAGGGGAGTGCTTCCATTCTCCAAGTAGGATCTGGATGACGAGGCAGCACCGAAAAAAGAGAATAGAATGGAGAAGCTGCTGCTGCAACTGCTTGGGGGAAGTCCTGGAAAATATAAGGAAAGAGATTTAAACCGGACCAAAGATAATTCTCTTGTCGGCTTCCAAAAGGATTTTCCTCGTCTATACTGCCTCTTCGAAATTGATTCATTGGATACGTGCAGTGTCGATTCTTACAGATAGACGTCTTCGAAGACAGGTCTTATGATTCTCAAGTAGTTCTACATCTTCTCCGGCTAGATAAGACTTGGACGAAAACTTAACGATGACTTTAATATCCTCACTTTCATTTCTAAACTGTCCAACCTTTCCATCGAGACAACGTTATCGTTTCTGAATATTAATAAAGACTATTAGACATATCCATTACATTATGGGCAACATGGACGACGAGTACTTCACAACTGATTCTTTGGATATATTTTTGACGTACGTATATATATTAAATGGAAATCTCTGAGTCACACAAGCTTGATAAATGTGGCTGAAGCATTCCAGAAATGGATCAATCACGGAAACGACAAACAATTCCATGATATTTTAAATCCAACAAAATTTATGCCTTTCGTCAATCCTTCCCATAACGAACACCGCTATCTTCAGATAACGAATGATTGTTTCACATAGTGGATCCACTATGCAGTATAGTTCTTTATATTACAAGCATAAATCAAGCCTTCTCGAGCTTCAAAATCCAGGTCATAAGTTTGCTTTTTGCTCGTTGGTACTTCCAAAATGCACTGTTCTATTCCTAAATGTAGAGACAAGTCACATCGTGTACACGTATTACGACTTCTAAAGTTCAAAGAATAAAAAAATCACATTTCTGTCGCAATTTATGCACGAGTTTCATATACAAAGACCATTTCATCCGGATGTTTTTACTTAATTTCTAGAAAGAGTAAAGCTAAAAAAATCAGTTAGAGCAAAGAATAAGAGTGCACAAAAGTTTTTTTCTCCCTGAAGATTGACTGAACGAAAGGCAGAATAATAACAAATCTAATTAATCTTGTTATATGTGACTTGAAATAGTTTCTAATATCATTAAACTCCATATAATCGGAGGACTATGTGAGCAGGTTTCTTGACGAGAAGCGCTGGAAAAAGTTGTAGGACCAGAAGGGGAAGACATCCACAGTACAAAGTAAAATGATACACAAAATGAGAAAGCATCCGTAAACAAGAGTTGAGTAGGAGTTTTTTGTTTGGATTGTTTTTGGAGCGGAACGACAAGGAAGCGCAGACAAATCCACCAAAAGAACAAGCCAGCAGGCCAAACTAAAGGAAGTTGTTCGATTTGATTTGATCGGTAAAAAGCTAGTAGATTAAAGCCCAAATACTTTTTAGAACAGGAGGAGAGAGAAAATCAACAACAAGAAGTAGAATTCAAATAGGAACAAGTATCTAGTATATAGGGATGAGACGATAAAAATCCTCAAAAACTCTTACTTCTATACTTCTAAAAGTATAAAGTAACTAACCTGAACAGAATTATTGAAAGGTTTTTTTTATCTTCTCCAATGCCAATACAGATGCTGTCGCTTCATTGAACATGAGAAAAGATACAACCTGAGAAGAACCTGCAGATAAAATATACACAAGGTATATGTACAAGCTGCAAAGACAATACAAATAAAATACTAGCAAGAACAACCGGCAGATAATGCACAAAGCGATCCAAAAGTCTTTGTTTCAAGCATTAACGAGCTAGAATTTTCAGATTCCACTGAATTTTCCACAACCACAATCTCCACTGTGTGTGTGTGTGCACATCAATGTTTTATTCAGTTTTGCAGTCAATTCAAACCCTCAAGTTTTTGGGAAGGCTTCCAACACCGATGATTCGGTATCCTCCACATTCTAAACCCACATTTACTATACTGGAATAAGCACTTGAAAGATCCGCCAACTTCTCTGTTCTGTAACTACCGCAAGAAGCCAGTTACACTCTGATTATGGATTATTATGATGACTATGCAGCACAGATAATTTTTTATGAAGAAGCTTCGCCAAAACATGTCTTCCATGGATGAATTCCAGAGGCTTTCCAAAATTTTGTAGCCATTCCAGTATTTCATAGGACCATTGCAGTAAACAGTTTGAAGCGTAAAGATGATAAAATTTTGGGATTTTCAACCTAATCTAAAATTTGGAAGTGTAATTTGACACCAGTCTCATCCACGTAGGCATATATGTATGTGTACCCACTCTAGGTAAAGTGTAGAAGATATATCTGAAGTATATATGCACACATACATATAGTACATAAAACCGCAGGAAATTACAGGCACAACTTTGAAATTGTGCGAAGGCAAGTTCCTCGCAAACGTCGAAATCACGTTTTTATTGCGAAATTCAAACCTAAAAACCATGAATAAGTTTAAATGAAGATACGAAGAAATACTGTAGTTTGTACAAAAATACTACGCATACATAAGTGTGCTCTGTAATGCAATTTAAGTTTTGGCAATATTGTACCTGATGTGGAGATGAAATGTCTTTTCGTAAACCATTACACCTGAAATCACACGTTGGACTGGAGTGCTCTTGCGACTCGTTAAGGGAAGTTCACAAGTACGTCCTTATCTATAATGCCACTAGAAGGAATATTTGGAATTGAAATCAATTTTTCTTTAATAATTTATACCTCACTTGAATGAATGATGGTAGCCTGGAGTATTTTGTCAAACCAAGTAGTTCTTTTGAATTATGTGGTGTATAATATGACGACGATAGTAGATTATATATTGTAAGGTATGACTCCGGTCCTTATGATAAACCCCACTGGATCTGGCTCTTCAAGTGCAGGAACCATAGATAGGATGTAGGGTAGATTACGTGAATCATTTGGATGGCAGGAAACCGACGGATTTTCCAGGGTTATTTTACGAAAATCTGGAAATGATGTTGGTGTGGAAATGAAATTTATGACTTCTCTTCTATAGTCAAGTCGCCTTCCCTGTGTGGTGCTCCTATGGCCTGCATGTACTTTTGTACTTATGTCAAGCCTTCTGTGTGCTCATCGCATATTTAAACTATAGAAGAGCATTACTGTGGAAGGTATATGAAGCAGGCGTATAAGTATACTTATAGAGAAGTATTATATTATGCACATACGGAGGCTAGAATCTCTCTCATCTCTACTCATACCATGTTTGTTTGTGAACGTAAGTGTTGAGATCTATGGCTCCATATAATATATTATATGGAGATTCATTGCGATTGCCACTATAAAATTGGTCCTCTTGGGTAACTCACGTCCTTTGGCCTGGCATCAAGTCTGTGTACAAAATTCAGTGCTACCATGCAACTCTCACACCAACACTCCATGTTATTTGGAACCTCAGGAATATTATGTTCACAGTATGATTTCCGTACTTGCTCTTACCTTTAGCACTTCCTCCCCAAAGACCACTGTACATGTGCCCTTTGAAACACAGAAAGGATAATTTCAAACTTGCAAATACATTACTTCATAAACTGCTGTTGATGCCATCCCTTTGTGAAGGTGAATGTTCAATTCAAATATGTAAATCTGAACAATCCAAGTTTGATGATGATCATTGGGAACGATATCATCACAAGTGGTCATAAAGTTCCTGCGTTCACCAGAATCTACTAAATTAACAAGAAATTAGCTTGTTGAGTTGGCAGGAGCCAAATTTCATCTAAGTGCCAAACTCCATTACTCTGTTTTGATTTAAGGCATAAAGCTGATGTCAGTGAGAATTTGCCCTACACCCCGCCTATTTCCCTGCTATTTCCAAACTTTGCCATATGGTAAGCTGTGCTATAGAAGAGTGGCAAAAAAATAGATGCAGAAATTTGAAATGGAATGAAAGCGTGATATGAATCATGAGTCAGTAGGGGCAATTTGAGGTCTTATAAGCCAACTGGAACAACTTTGTCCGTCGCTGTCTCCTCTGTTTCAAACCGTAATAAGCAACAAGCAGGATGGCTGGCTCTTTTGCAAAATTTCTCGACTATATACAGTTGTTCATAAGCTGACAACGTCGAGTTTGGAATACTGAACGAAAGCATACTTTGTCCGATATGCAAACTTTTAACACGTTCTGCCTCCTTGGACAGCCTGCTACCATCAAAAGAGATACATTTCTTTCTGCATATGTCACGTTGTTCAAGAAAGATGTTGTTGCGAAGCTCGTTTCAAACTTCACATGTTTATTGTACTAGCAGCTCTATAGTAATAGTAACTGACTCACACAAAAGACCAGGCAAGGGGAATTTTTTTGTGAGTCTTGCTGAAAAACAAAAACTGCAGTAAGGGTTTTCCAGGATGAAACAGCATGCGTGAATGTAGGAGTGTTTTAAACATTTCATCTATCTCACCTCTTCACATGAAGAGCATGAAATGTCTCAGAGCGACTATGTGTCACGTTGCTATTCGTAAATCTCCAAGGATTTCATCTCGAAATATTGCCCCTTCGTACTCACTACTCTTCCTCATTGCGGCTCCAGGCTCAAATGTTGTAATGCACTTTGGATTTAGCTTCGTCTGCACATATGTAGCTTAATATTACGGGTCTTACGTATACATTTAACTTCTAAAACATTATATGATCATTTCACTTGAGCAATTCTTCACCTACTTCTCTTCTCTTGCCCACGTACACACGTTGCTCGTAATACTGAGAGAGTACGTTCAAAACCGACTGAACGAGTTTCTGCGACTGATTCTGTTTATCTCCTACACGAGGAGAGCCCGAGAGAGAGAGAGAAAAGAAGAAACCACCGGTTTATGTACAATACCACACATTACTGTTGCACGAAGCGTACGGACATAAACAGAGATGGGATATGTGAAATCCATTCGGGCGTAAAGCTTTACCTAAAACGAAGCTTATGCAGTTATGTACCTGGTACGGTAATAAGCTCTTTTTATATCTACTTATAACTACGTACTTTCACATAGCCCACATATGCACTCTCCATCAGTTGTTTGCCTTGAAAGCATGTTTACGGCTTGACTTTACTAGCATAAATATGTATTTGCACATGCATTTATATAAATCTAAGTGTTAGAAATTCTGGATGAAATTCTACACCTACATTTGTGCAGACTTGTCAGCTCCATTGTGCTTTCTCTTTTCCATTGTACATATAGCTAAATTGTACGTTAACTTATAATGTAGAACTCACCCATAGAGTAGGGATATATCTTTATAAAGTGTTTGTTTTATGAGGAAGTATTGCAACTTTGTGGCAGTGGTTTCCTCTATATCACGTTGTTTTTGGATAATCCAAAGTTCTTGCTGTTGCGAGAGTCAAATCTTATTGGTTCTTGAGTCTTTAAACAAACTATCTTCAAGATCTGCAGGTAAGATAATGGAACGCAAATACTGCTATTCACACAATTTCAGCAGTGAATACACAAAACTCCAAGTGATCGTTTTGATCTTTGGAAGATCGTCCAACGGAGAAATTTACATAGCTATTCAGAATCAAATTAGCTTTTAGAGCTTGATACAACCACATCAAACACTTAAGAAGACTTTCCAACCTTACTAAATAAACATGTCCAGTTTATGGAAAAATCCTACATGCAAAGTGCTTCCTTATGTTGTGTACCCATGCACAAACCCAATTTTTCGTGACCCTTACATATTAGTATGTATTGCTTTCTTATACTGATAAAAATCTACACTCCCCTTAAATGCTAACAACATCTCCATATTTACAATGAGCATGGTATTCAGGAACCACAATTGAAACTAGTACATATTCAAGCTTTCATCGCGCAAGCTGGAATGCAAATGAGGGAAGTGTTATTAATTGACCAAACATGAGGCAGTGCAAGAGTGGGTAGAAAAGGTGCATTTTATATGAGAGCAAAATTGAATTTAGCTCTACATGAATTTACACTAATGTCGAGAGGAGGTACTTATCCCTTTAGCGGGAGTATGCAGGAAGATACACTGAGCACACTGAGCCATTTGTTGTTTCGCCTCCAGCCCTGATTTCCCGAACTGCACTCATTGTCGATGTCGGGGTTAGTCATCAGTGCACAGGAGTCACCCCTGGCTCCATGGTTGTAATCCAGTTAGTTGATGAATTTTCAGTCCTCCTAACTTCCATTACGAAATAAGGAAGGAGGACTGTGCAACCATCCGAAGAACATGGGTTAGGCTGGACAAGGCCACTGAATACGCACACGACAATAGGACCGAGTTTAATTTCATTCATCCCTATTAATGTCAGTTAACGTGCGTCCGGATATACAGCCAGGAGTATGGAGTGGGAGAGAATAATAAGAGTATTCCAGAAGCAACATCAAGTGATGTTAATAAGACAAAAATCCTCGTCGCATTTTCCTAGTTATACATATTTGTAGGACATGCAGTACCACCCCCCACATATACTTGAAGGTAATGTGGACTTGAGTCTGATGAACATTGAACCATGATTCCATGCTGAGGCTCGTGAACGCCAGCTTGAGTTGAATGAGAAGAGCCCTGTAGGCTTTTGTATTATTGACAGCTTTGATTCAATTATCAGTCAGAAGGGTCGCTCACTTTACTTCTTACTACTTGGAACATGTTTCGAATCACTCGAATTTTCCGTATGTATAGATTCTACAAAATGCAACCACCAACTCGCTCTTTTACCATAATAAATTTCCTATCTACCCAATTCCACTAACTATCTAAGCCGTTGCTACTAGTTTTTTTTCATGGAAGATATATAGGAACGTCCCAAGAGTGCTGAACAAAAATTGCCCCAAACGCTTTTCAATAAGTGCATTCCCAAAAGAGTTGCTTTGCGGATGATTCGACCGAGGAGTTGTATCTAGCGGTACTGTATATAGTAGTTCCCGTTTTCACATTCAGAGCTAAGGGAATTTTTTCAGATAGAATGAGATTCCCGGGAGGCTTCTGCAACCATTACAAGTTTCCTTATTACAAGCTCTCAAGTTGTTGCGTCTCATTTGCGGGAACAATGCGACTCATTTCGTATTTATGCTCAATATTTCCTTCCGAATAAAATGAACCCATTAGTAGTTGCCTTTATCAGCGACTGTTCCCTAATAGATATGGTAATATTATCAAGCACATCTACATTTATCGTTCCGATAAGGGTGTAGTATATCAGAGTGTTCTTCTCCGCTTAACAACTGAGAAAAAATGGATTTCGCCACCAGGAATCGCATTTACGCCTATACATCTGCCCAACTATACATTTTATTGGATGTATTTTAAATTGTCCGCAAATAGGACTCTCGCCGGGAGATTACTTAATGGGTAATTTTATGGTTGGCTGTGCGTTCGATTCGTAAATGTCGAAATTAAACTTTAACTTGTACAGTATGTTACATTTTCTTTCATTATGTGGCGGATCTCAGTGATGTAGCAAGGGTGGTTATGAGATCCTCACAACTGCAATTCACTTATGTTGAAAATTGACTTGTATTGTGCACTCAATTATTGTGATGCTAAGAATATATGTAATCACATTAATGATAACAGAATGAATGCTCGATTATGTCTGCTGAATGTTCTCCTTGAAACTTGAGGGAAACAAACCAGAACAGTAGTTTCAGTGCATATTGCAGGTGCCTGTAATTCTCCTGATTTGTGAGTTATCTGAGCATCTGTAATACGTTTGAGCACACTTTATACCTTTTGTAAGAACAATGATTAAGAACGATAGCAGATGCAAACGCTAAGCACGACAGAGGAGCAGCGTACTGGATGATCATTATATTACTGTGGCGCTTATTGCCCCTACATACTTTCGACTTCCACAAACTTCCAAAACATTTCTGAAGTAGAAGAATGTTAACTGCATTTTTTGTACTTGACTTGTTGTTACTTTTCCATGTCGAGAGGGCATTGCATCAGAGCCCTTCACAATACAAAAGTTACAGCTTTTATGTTTATAGTTGTTGCTGCAGTTCAAAGAGTAATAAGTATAGTAGTAGCAATAATTTCGGGAAACGTGTGTTTTTGTGTTGGCTTGATGCAATAGTAGGTAATGCTATGTGTATGAACAAATATAATATAAGCCTAGTAATGTATCAGTATAAATTTGCTTATAGTGCGTATTCATATGAAAAAGAAGTACTCAGAGGTTTGTGCACCAAAACCGAAATCACATACATACGAGACTTTCAGGAAAATGATGGTTATGGTAAAACCGAACCAATAAGTTTACGAGCTTCTAATGTTGGTTTGGGGAATCGACCAAGGAGATTATCTTGTGAATGAATGTAGTGTGAGTAATGGAAACGTCATCAAGATGTACAAGCATACATAGTGCAGTTGTGGAAAAGGGTGCTATACTTTTGCGGCTAATGTCAATGATGAAGGCGATATATTATATACATTAAGTCTACTCGACGTCAGTCCATGTATGTTAGCTTACTTACATGCACGCGGATGATACGCTAGAGCAAATAATATTTTCATGTAGGATTGAGCTCCAGACGTGTGTGCCTGTACACATTGAATGAACCAGGATATTATTGGACCTTAAAGCAATTCTCTTGTTCCGAGTGAGAAAGAACAAAGAATTACATATGTGGAACGCACATTTCCGTGTACCCGCGACAAGATGAGTGTGTGTGTATTTGAACAGTGCATTATTGCGTGACTGCATTCATTTTGATGAGCCCACTCTTTCTTGGTCTCCTATGAAAGAATGGTGAAAGACGAAAAGAATTCATTTGAGTCCCTCTGCTCTTCTCTCTCTCCCTTCCTGATGGATGGCAAGATGATAACATCAGAGACTTTGGGGGGAAAACGTAATAATATTATTTTTTGCAACATACTATAGAAGAAAGGCACTCATTGTGCATAGAAGAAAGACAGGACTGACGACGGTGGAATTCCATTGTCTTCTTCATCTCTCCAAATAAATACGAGCTAGAGGATAGAAGGATGAATGAACACACAAGAGTTAGACACAAATGTTGAACCAAAATTTCTAAAAATTTCCTACATAATTTTGCAACCCAAAATGAAATCCATGAGGTGCACACACACTTTTTATCATCTGCTTCCAATAAAACTCTCGGTTATGATGAAAAAATCATTGTTGTAATAAAAAAACCGAGGGTGAAAAATACATTAGGGCAAGTACTAAACATTAATTTTCTAGTAAGTAGTTCCCTTCCTCCGCGATCTCCGCTATACATAGGAGAAATAAGTATTAGGAAAAAGAGAGAACTACAAATGAGGTTTCTCTCGTCCCGAGTGCGTTAAGCCAATGCAATGTTTTACATTCATCAACGGTCACGACGTGCACCAAAGCTCGTTGATATTCTTGAGTGGATGGTTGCAGACGGCGAGTTGGTGGATGATTTGCTGGTGAACGTGTACGTAGATACTTTTCCTTTGCTTCTTTCAAAGCCTCCACTTGTGAATAAGTGTACCTGAATCCACGTAACTACCTAACTTGTGTATAGTTTTTACTGGTAAAATGAACAAAGTGGAAGAAAATTGAGACGCTGTCAGAATGAAAAGTGAAAATGAGGTTTTTACTACTTGTTACTAGCCCACTATTAGAGGGAGTGTGTATATAGGGAGATTCTAAGATGGGAAAAGAAATAGATTTTCTGAGTCTCGGGATAATTACTGTGTTGTTAGCAAATGTGAATGAGAATGTGGAGGTTGGTAGTGCTCACATAGGAACATTGAGAACTTTGGGGGGAGACAGTAAGTATGGCTAATAATTGCGGTCGATGAGTAAATGCACCTTTTTCGTACACGCTAAATATAGTTTAGCAATATACATAACATTTATTATTTAGACATGCATAGTATACAACTGTTCTATAAATGAAAAATGCTTATAAGTACAGAAATATATACGTGTATAATATATTTATACATTCTTTCATTATTAGTACGTGTGTTACAGCATATCAGAACCTGCATAGCCCACATCTATAACTGTGAGAGTGACTGACGGATACACAAATGTTCAGAACTTATTTGATCGGTATTGCCTATTATCGCCCGTCCTGTTGTACCTCGTCCATTCGAGCTCCGGATCATTGTTCATCACACAAAGGACAAAGACATAAGTACTACTGATGTTGTGTTCGAATTCAAACAAGGAAAATAAGAGAACAGTTGTTTCCCTGCCTGCAACTGATTTATGGTGTGAGAAGGGAGCCGATGAGTCCTAATCGACATTGAACTTCACATCTATCGACGAAACACGTAAATAATAAGCAGGAAAGTGTAGTGAGTTAGACGACGCTCAACTACTCCCAAAAGTTTCCCGAATCAATAGTAACCTTCAGCAGCTCGGTCTACTAATTCAATACGCATTATACTATACCTAACTTAACTGCATATTATGCCCACGCATTAAAATCAAACTAAAACTTTGTACAACAATAGATCTGAGAATATTGCCAGAACAGTTGGTTTGTGTAATTCACCATCCATGCATTGACATACATAGAATCTATATATAACTATATATATACTGCAGTTCTTATTTTCCCACAAAGTTATCCATTTTCAAGGGAGATTGAGCCAGAATAACAACTGAAAGTAATAGATTTTACAGGAGATTAATTCCAATAATTATATTGATATAAGCCAGTAGATTATCTCATTATCGAGTGATTTTGGCTGGCATTGCCCCGTATTCACTGCATGCTCTGAGGCCGGCTGCAGAACAGGAACAGTTTAAAACTGTAACATTTAACTACTTCTAACAATACATGGAGTCATAAACTGGTTCATTATAAAGCAAATAAAAGTCCAGTATCCAGTAAATGTGTAAATAATAGCTGGAAAGGATGTAATAGATGAGTAGCCGGGATTCATTCAAATAAAACGATCTCACTAAAACTATAACTCCAAGCTTTAATGTTGTTTGTTGAAAACTGGAATGGAACTTGTTTGATGTTGCTCATTCAAATCATCGTCATTTTCACATGTAGTACACTGCGACACAACCATAGAGGAAACCATTCAGTTTAGAGATGCTGATCAAGTTACTATTGCTTTAAGATAATGGTTCCCGCTTTATGTTATAGCTCCATCACTTTGTATCTCTTTAGTGTATGCGTATAGTTCAATGTACACTTTTACGGTATATAATAACGAATATATCTACTTCACACTGTATAACAGATACACTTTAGTTTTCGCATTCAAATATGTACCTATTACAAATGTATTTGTAGTATGGTCTCTATGCGTACGTTGTGCAGTAAGCAGCTACTGGCAATGCGGAGTGCAAGTCAAATCCCGCCAGATTTCGGTTTAGCATGCAGGCAAGTAAACAAACAAACGGACTAGAAAGAGATAACAATAAAGCCAAAATATATTTTAAACCACTTGGATTAAATCGCTATAAATATTGTTGAGGTAGCAATGGCTACATGGATGGTTCATTTTCATTTAAAATACACCGAATGAATAAGCATTGGATACTTTATTTCAGCCAGCATCACTTGGAAAATGGGTTATCCCTTGCAATTCTGCCCGGAATAACAAGCCGTCCGGATATAACGTCAATATTGTTCGTTGCGTTCGTTCCTCTGCCGTTCTCTCTCTCTACTCCCCACATTAATCGGACGGCAGTAGTAATAAGTGGTTGCATATCACAAAAGAACCAGTACAGTGGTTACGTTCCTATGACGTTGCAATCATACGACTACTAACCTATACTGAAATGCAACCATCTAAATGCATTGAATAAGTTTTTCATGGAAACTAGATATATGTATTGTAGAACGGATCAACATTTTACCCGGTTCGTTGGTTCCAAAAAAGTTATATTCCAGAAAATTGCTTCATGCGTCTCTACCAACATCACCATCGTTCTTTACACTATTTTTCTTTATCTTGTTCCGGCATTCTTTTCTTTCTCTTAGCTGTATAATATACAGTAAACCAATATGCAATGTAGGATTCATGTTCCAATCGTAAAAGTGGACCGGCAGTAGTTTATTTTTTATACTTCACCGAAAGAGAATGAAAAAAAGTTTCAAAAAAGCTTGAAAGTCACATCATGTGGACGGAGTCATGTTTTTTAAGACATCAAATCCTGAATGTACCAGCTTGCTCGCTCCTTTGAACTCTCGCTCATTAATTCTCGTTCTTCCAATCGAATCGTAATAATCAAGTGGACTTTACTTGAATTCCTGAGTGAGCTACGATGGTATGAAGTAAATATTTAACAGTATAATGACTAAACATGAAAAATTTACCAAAAGCACTTTTCACTGGATGACTTTTAATGTCGAGACAAATTTTTTGCCCATTACTAAAAGTTTTTTTTTTGCCGTTGAACGCTGGGCTTGGCGACTAAAAGCAGGACTTTGCACAAAAGGAATGGGCTATTTCTATGAATTTCCTGTAACATGTGGAGTCTTGCAGTTCGTGAAAACGATATAGAATTTCTGTTGCTAATAAAAGTGCGAGTTGAGAGTAAAAGGTTCAAAAGTTACTTTGAGTATAGGATGTTCATTATGTTACACACTAGGATGCAGGATGGTCTTGAAAATCTGTGGAAACGGTTTCTTTGGAGTGATATTTATATAATTAGACAAGAAATCCTTGGTTATACATACTAACGAAAGCTTCATTGTATACATATGGGTCAATGTACCGTTGGTGGTCAAAACTAAAACGCTTTTCCCGATGTCTACAAGTTGGCGTGCTCGGGATCCGTCAGTGACCGTCCCCATAGAGAAGACCAAGTCACTATCCATAACTGTCCAGTGACTAAAAAAAGTCGACGTGCCGTCGCTCTTCTCACCAGTGAACATACAGTGTTGTTGCTTCGGGGATGGGGGCCGGGAGGAAGACGAAGAGAGAAAGAGACTTAAGACAGGAACTGCTAGATAGAAGATGCCCGGTTGTTATTTAACAAAATAGCGAACAAATTATATGGGACAACAGATAGATACATGTTCTGCTACTGTCGGTGAATGCGAACTATAGCGACTACAGGAAGTATGTAGATACATGTTGTAGATACTATAGTGACACTAAGTATATACATATTGCTACTGTGCTTGTACGCTAAAGACGAATGTTAGTTGCGCTTCGTAAACGTAAAGGCTACAATGCAGGAATTGTTTTTACTATATGGGTAATTTGGTAGATAAACAAGTATGTACAATAAAGTATAGACACATACGCTAGGTGCTACAGGCTACAGCTTCGTTTGAAGACTGCATAGTAAAAATGTTCAAAGCTTGATGCCTGGGTGTATCGGACAACAAGTCAAAAGAAGCATGCAGTGATACAAGTTTGCTGTAAACCACCACTGTGGAAGTTTACTGGTAGAAAGAAAGTGCATACTTTTCCCCGGCTTTAACCCCTAGCCTTTCTCCCACTGATGCAATGGTCTTGATTTTTCGTCTGAGAGGCAGGAGCCTATCCTGCTGATGTGATCTTTCATTCAGTCGGTTACAGTTAAAATTACTTGTCAACCTTATCTGGGGAGCACTTGGAAGCGAGCTTTTTATTATCGGATCCAATGAAGTGTACAATTTCCCACTGACTCGTCTTTCTCTCTTCCTCCACCATGTCTTTGGCACTGACTAATCTCCTTTATTTATGTGCACTGCTCCCTCGAATTGAAAAATGATTTGTGTTCATAATCTTTGCCACTCACTTTCATTACAGCCGACATGATCAGCAAACTTTTATTTTACCACTCCCCCACTACCCACTGTTCAACATACGTACAGCGGACCTGATCGGATAACAAACAGCAAGTAAGCTTATGGGGTTGTCCCTCATAAATCTACAACACGAAGGGCAAACTTGCAAAAATTAACTGCACTACAGCATATCAACTTATACCATCGACAGTATTAAAAATTGACTGTGAAGCGCTGCATCTATATAATAACGTTTTAATAATAAAACATTATTGGTTCTTTCTTGTTCGTTTATCAGTTTTGACGGCAAGACAAGATGACAATGCACGCAAGATGCATAATTGGTAAATTAGTTAATGTAAAAGATAAAAAGATTGGAAAATACATACACTATTAATCAATATAAATTCCTTGGTAGTATAGATACAAGTATGAACTATATCCCGTTGCACTGGAAATTAATATTTCTATTTACACAGCAGCTCCAAATTGCAATGTTTATTTAATTTGACACATTTTGTGGGAACCTGTTCACGGACAGACTGTCCGGACGGTGTTCAACGCCAACCCTATTCTTCCATAAAGTTTCACCGTACGGTGATAGGAAGGTCATTGGAAACATGCAAAGAGGGTTGTTTACATTTTAGTCATTGAAATATTCACAAGCTGAGATAATAGAATTGGACTGGTTGTCTATCTTAATTACGTAAATGAACGTCAAATTCAGTCGAATCTTAAATTTGAGTCTCTCCAAGTTCATACTATTATTGTTTGTGTGGAGGGTTGTATTCCATAACAGACACAAAAGCTTATGGGTATTGAAGTGGTTATTATGTATACGGAGTGAGACCGACCGGGCGAGTTACTTTACAATATCATAATGAAAGCCAGATCGATCCCACCCAGGTGAATCAAGCCGGATTATTTCCTCTCTTCTCTATAAATACATTCTTGTCTATCATCTCCGCTCGGGGTGAATGCAATGACTCCCGGGTGGTCGGATCCAGTGTTTTCATGTAAATGAGAACCTCAAACACAGGAGTTTCACAATAATGCCACAAACATTTGAGGATCTCAACAGTAGTAACTAGAGATACATGGTATATATAAGAACTTAATGTATACCTTGATACATGCTTCCCCTTCCGATTATGAAATCATATAAGGAGATTATTTTATAAAAACGTTCAATCCACCATGGGGTTGAAGGTGGTCGAAGGTCTGGTTGACTAAAAGGTGAAAACACACGGGCGATAGATAAAAGGAAGTGAAGAGGCAATGCTGGTAGTTTTTCATTGTCAGGACACGAGAAATAATTAGGTGCGACCCGAGGTTCGAGTTTTTAAATATTCCACTCTACTGGCTTTAATATGTTACGGTGAACGCCAGGGATATCATAAACTTCATCCTACTGAACACTCTATAGTTTACTCTAAAGTGGTTAGTTTTTTATGCATTGAATTAGGTTTAGGTAGCAAATATGGATGTGTGTATTCACTCTTATATACATATATTATGTATGTATGTGTGTATTACTTAACGGAAAGTAAACATAAGTACGTAGTACTTGAATAGTGGAAAGGTAAAAAAAGCAGTTCAGGAGTATCTAGTAGCATTAGGACACAAAAATCCTCATAATAGGGACATCCAGTAAGCACGTACAACTTTATGTGTTCCTTATCATATGTCGGATCGAATTGTAGGGTCAGGATTTTTTCCCTGTGGGCTGGCTTGTGTGGAGACGTTAGTGAGTCCTCCCTTTTGATCGCATTATCAATGAAACCTTACCCCGACTCTGAGGTTACGTTGGTTTTAAGCCAGCAGCTCATTCGGAATTTGCCCTTCTGTTAATACCTCCGTGGAATAACCACCTGGATGACATACTGATTTCAAACACTTTTATACTATACATAGCCAATTATTTTCTCGCTTCTAAAAATTATTACTTTGATTTACATCTCTGTATTTATATTTATAGCAGTAGCAAGCCGTCAACTATTTAGATAAGTGAAAACTTAATTATGAATTCTAATACCTACAAATATACGAAGTCGGCTTAAAATTCAAACTTAATCTTGACTGCTTAGTTTCAAGGCTCTCAATTCTAAAATTTCCGGCGATTGACTACGATGAAATCCCTAGAAGGTATTTTTTATCACAAAACAACAGTTGATCAGTAAGAATGTTATAGAACCTAAAATACCCATGTTATTTGTAACTTTTGAATAAATACACTGGTCTGTAACCGTCCAAATCAGAAACTAGAAAGTTAAAATAAAAAAAAATCGGGACAAATCTCTGGTTGAAAAGTTATGGTCACATATGAACGGCGTAAAAAGTATAAACAAAATACATAACAACAAGCCAAGCACACGCATCCTACTTTTGTTTTGCTTTTCTTGTTGGCTCCGTCTCAAGTTCTGTTGTTAGGACATATATGGTGGAACGTAAAATCTTAATGCTTGCTCTTTTTAGGGACGTCAGTGATGCGTGCGTATACAAATAAAAGAATAAAGGTCGAGATGATGGTTTTCTCTTACAATCGAGCAAATTGAGTTGAATGGATTTTTCAGCTGGAGGAGCACACCATTACTGATGCAGACTGAGGTGCTCTGGAAATGAATGAGATTCTGATTTCTTTTTAGCGCTTGCTGGCCTATAGATGTTTATATGTTAAACTCATATGCCCTATATACTTTTCATAAATACTCCTTCACAATGTTACGCATGTTTGATATACAGTTATTTATTTTTACATCCACAAAATACACAAAAATATTTTTATGTACCTTCTTCAAGAATTCTTGTAGCCTGGAAAAGTTTTTACAGGAATGTCTTGTTTGTTTCTGACATTGTAGGTAACATTCCTTTTATTTTTTTTATCTTGCCCCAAGTTGATGGCCTCATAATGTACGGAAGGTAATTTCATGAGGTCCACATGGTGGCTATATTAAAGGCTTGCTTCCTGCTACATGATTTCTTCCCTATAAAGATGACTTGGGAAGATTTGTACAGGGAGTGGACGGAGATGATCTGTGATGGTTGTGTCACGAGGCCATACAGTCTCTCACTGACGTGCTTCTAGGGTTCCTCTCCATGCCGCACGGCTGGACTAAATATATACAACTGCGAGGTCGTTCCTAACTCATCGTTATATGTCGACATGTCTTGATTTGTACTGAAAATTACTGCTATATGTATGAACGAATGCATACACAAAGGAAATACTAGGTGGGTGTACTATGCATACGAAATAAAGTGAACTAGATAGTTAGTGTTTGCGTTGCCTTTGCATGGTCAGTGTACCGTATTATTTCCTCCTGCTGAGTGTTTATTATGTTTTCCCTGAGTGTTTTTAAGAAATCCAGTGAGATTTCATTCTTGGCGACTAGACTCACTCCACGTCCCTCAATTTCTCTCATCCCTTTTCAGTCAAATTTCTTAACACACACAAGCTATAGGCGTCCTTTAACATCAAAACTTAACTACAAGCATCAAGACTCACTACATGAACTAGGTGTATAGACAAAATTAGACTGATTATGTACACATACATTCAATATGTATAGTACGTAAGTAAGTACGTTTAAAGATTGGAGAAGATTCAAAGCAGCTGCTTGATCCTCATCGTCTCAAGCTTTACCTACAAACACATTTTACAATTTATTGTCTTTCTTTTTACCTTCCTTCCCTTTGTCCTGGTCAGTCTAAAATCTAAAGCATTTCCACTTCCTTAATAAGAAAAAAGGAAAAGACGACGCGCTTACTCAGCTTTGCTCATATTTCCTAAAGTATACTAGTCGAAATTTTACGTCTAATTCACCCTGAAAGGTGAGCTTCCAACAATGAACTTTAATGATATATACATTCAAGTTTACCATTCTCTTTTTGGTTTGCTTTCGGAGGTCCCCGTAACTTCTTTTGTACGGGATAACTGCATGCAAGATAACAACGGTATACTTATATATACGCAATATTGGGCTACGCCTGTATCCATAAGCATTTACGGAGTTGACATATGAGCAAGATGAACTATGTATATAGCTTCCTAAAGGTTTTTAAGAACCAGAAGAGGTAAATAATACTGTTAAGATCTCCTCTACTATCTATAGGGAAACTTGTGTACCGAAAGTATAAGAACATGAATTGTTATTCCAAAATATTATAACTAAGGATACTTTGAATGGATGTACCTATGCTTCTTATGTGTTACATAGAAGATGATGTAACAACTTACTTTAGACCGGCAATTGTAGTACTTTGTAGAGGTTTTTATCGTCTTTCTCTTTCTATTACACAAGGTGACTTCATGCGGTTTATGGTGAAAGAGGTAGCTTCAAGTAATGCTTCATCCCGCTCTCCAGTCCCAGTCCGCACCTTTCATATATAATGTCCTTAAATTGGTGTATCTATGTACAAGATATGTAGATATTCTAGAACTCTGAGAATGTAGAGGGTCGTAAGCTTTCGTATAATTACCTTGCACAAGAGCAAAGCCAGACGATATATAGCCAACCTCGGAGTGAAACCTAAGTAATAAAATTGTTTTATATAGTTAACCTTCCTTCCAGAGGAGTCTATTCTAATTGCATGTGTAGATAAATAGTTGCCTTTAAAATACACACTTTTACACTGTTCAAATAAGCCACAAATATAGATACATATATTTACGTGGTACTTTATAAAGCAGTAGAATACGTGTCACAAGTATAAATACATGAAATAATTCAGCCTTACCAACTGGTCTATACACGAGCTTCTTCGCGGCAAGAACAGAAATGAGTAAGATGGTTGTGGGTCACATTTATCATTCTAAGTAGTTTGTTATTATCATCCCCTGAAAAAAGCTATTCAAGATGTTCGAACAAGATCCTTCCCTTGGAGCGACGTTACTTTACTTTTAGTTCGTTATTGTATGAGGAAGCCAGAAATTCCCTTCTGAAGTTAATATGTACATGTATAGTTAAACCTTCCTCAACTATTTTACCATTGTAGATTTTTTTAGCTCTGAACCTTCTTATAATTTGAAAACTTCGGACCTTCGAAGCAATGAAAAGATGGTAAACGATGCTAATTAAATATTTTCTGACTCCTTCGCTAGTGAGATCGTGCCAGATAAGGAAATTACATATCTCTATAAACAATAAACCCCTAAATATAAGTATTGATAATTAGCAATTATCTAGTCGGCCGGTGCTGCCTTAATTAAAGGCTTCCATGGTTATTAATTTTCATTACGCTTCCACCTTCAGCAGGATGTATCTCTCCTTATATGTATGTACGGATGACTTTCAGGTATTTTTAAAATGTGCGTACTAAGCGCATTCTTGGTAAAAACAACTTATTTCAGCGAGGCAATCAATGCTCATTATATGATTGTCAATGAACATTTTAACAGGGCGAGGGGAAAAGGTAAATAATTAATAAACTCTTGGTATGCAATTACCAAAGAAACACTGCAGCTCAATTTCCTGCTAAACGCCGTTGAGAAGTAGCCACTGCAACAGTAACAGCATTTCAATGCGGACAGTCATCATTTGCAACATGCTGCACAGTTCCACCGAGAAATTGTTACGCATGAACGCATACGAACATTTCTGCTACAAAATTCTTAAATAATACGGTTATGTGTATATATACAAATAGAGTAAATAATGTACGAGAGAACACATCTGAATTCATGGGAAGTAAAGTAAATAAACCATTAGGCAAAGGTTCAAATAACGTCTGCTTTCGTGGCGTATATACATATACTTAAATAACATGATAGCATTTAAGACCTAGAGAACGATCAGCTTGGGCCAAATTAGTGGTAAATGTGCGAGGGAATCTAGTAGCTCATAAACCTTTCGAAGTTACTCGTTATTGTCGCTAATATTACACTGTGAATGCGCTGAAACACTTAAACTGTTCCCACTAAATTGCAACGTTTCATCCAAAGCACTACGTATTACATACAATTCATATAACTATATGCGAAATATCAAGTCGATCAAGTCAAGATATTTTGTGAGAAGTTGAGGTTTCCACTCATCGTTTCTCTCCGCTGGAATGGGCTTTCAGCGCAAACAAAAATGAAATTGGATGAAAGCCTCCCAAATCGCTTACGACACGAGCCAATATTCGCTATTGCTGTTGTCAACACAAAATTATTTACTTGGAGCTTCACGTGTATCCCTTTACAGATATGAAAACACCTTTCAAACTGATTGTATGGTAACTTCACTATTCAATCCGAACAACATTTTCTTCTACCTCGAAGCTTATTTCCACACGATTCACTTCAAATTCTTATTTATTCCAACTTTACAACAGTACTCTGGCATCACGACGCTAATAAATAACAAATATTTCTGAAATAAAGCGGTTTTTAGTGTAATGCACTACATTCTTAGTTCCGTTTCATTTAATGTTTTGAGATAGAACATCTCGTTTAAATCCTAACAAACTACTAAATTACGTTCCATGCTTATTTTGCAACATAGTTCTTATTTTTTACAATGTAATAAGGTTTATTCTTGCAATTGAACAATTGTATTTGCAGGATACTTGTATGTACATTATGGGCTTCTTAGATGACTGACAAACCGTTCCATCGATGTATATATGTGTTTACTAAAAGTGTGATTTAATAGAAAACCGATTTTCCCATACCGAAAAAGCCTCTGAAGAACACCATCATGTTCTTGAGATTATGGTTTTGAGAAAGAAAATACTCATGAGAAAATTGATCCAACCATTGTCAAACACTTACACATATATGTATACATATGTAACTTATAAGAGCAGTAAATAACGGTTATGAATATGAATTGTGGGCCTAAAGCCAACACAAATCTCTGTAGATTTTACACATGTTATTTTCTATGTGGAAGGGAGTGACAACAGTCCCAGATACCTGAAAGCTAGGTAACAATAGTACCATTGCCAGTGCAGGTACACACCGGTATGAATCTTAGGAATAAGAATAATAAAACGACATGTGTTTTCTCATGGAATTAAGCAAGTTCATTGTAAAGTAAAAGTTACTAGATTTTGTTCCTGGGAAACCATGTATTTTCCATAAATATACACTTCTTACCTACGACATAGTCATGCTTTACTCAAACAATCTTTTGTAGACTCTGAAAGTTACAGCTAAGTCATGGGTGAAATCAGCAAGGATACTGAAGGAGGCAGAAAGTTCAGAACAATCTCACCCTCTTCCTTAAGTTTTCAACTACCGGTGCGACAACTGCTACTACAGCAAAAATACAAGTATATAAATACACTACCTACATATACACTATAGCTGTGCCAAAAAAAAGATCATTCCCTATCGTGTGTATTCATTTGTATGTACACATATGCATAATTGCAGGTTTCACGACTATATATACTTTCGTCTCTCATTGCAGCAAAACATCTTTTCTGTGCAACTCAAGTTACTAGAAGTGTGATGGGTTTGTATTAAAAATTGTGCTCATGCTTATATACCTACACACTATCTACCCGGCTCTGTCAAAGAAATCAATGAGTGCAATTTGGTCGCGAGTCCCTCGGTGATAGTCTCCGAATAAACTCTGGATTTAGTTATGCATAGGGGTTCAGGAAGCTAGAATCCGGATCCATTGACGAAACTTAACGCGAAAACAACCCTCTCCAATATAACCAAGTACTGTTCCTCCTTTCCGACTTTATTATTCTGGGAAAAGTTTAGTCTCAGAGGTCCATCCTTATTCCTTACTTATGCCGTCATATCATGTATGCAGAAAACGCCTGGCCTTTTAGTTTTTGAACTTGTTTATACCCGACTACATAATATGGGTGTGGGAAAAGTAAGCTCATCCTTATATATTCACCTTCACTTTTATTTGCAATATATATATACAACTTACTGAAAAAAGCAGAGCGTGAGATGAAGAGCTGAAAAACAGTGTTCGTCTATATAAAGGAGTATTAGCGAGTTAGTTTTGGCATTTAGGTGCGATTGACTGCATGAGGGGGAGCTTCCTCGTTACGATGCAATTGCTTTACTACTGAGTCCATATCGACTTCTGGCTCGAAATGTACAAGTTTCCACCAGAAAAGGGATTTTTACTGGGCATCTGGTACAGCTTGAACAAAAGATTACACAAAGAGCTAAGGTATCCAACCAGGGGCTTTTTTCCTCTCTATTGAGCCGTATCAACCCTTGGATTTACTATGGAGAGGTCCGTCCAGAAGAGTGATCGGTCAGGTTGAAAAGTTTTTTCACAAATGCTTCATTCCGATAGAATGGATGTAAATAAAACATTGGTTGTTTGTTACTACATAGGACTTCAGTCCTCTTGTGAGTCAAACAAAATCAACCTGATCCCAAACCCTATGCTATGGATAAATTATAGAAGTCAAAGGGTGGAGGGAGAAGGAAATTCTGGACGATTTTAAATTTTCCACTCATTTATCCCTCTTCTTATGGTATTCACTTCTTGACAATCCCATCAATTTCCTCCAGTTCCCAATCTCAAAGTATACAGAATTTAGGAATACCGTACATCTTCATAGCACACAGCAAATCACATGGGATTGTCAGTCACATGAAAGTTTTCGTGCCTGGGTGAGGAGAGTCTGATAGAAATATGGAGAATCGATATAAATTTTGGTTGGGACGATGAAGCATCAGTCATGGAATTTTGGCTGAAAACGACGACGAAGCATCATTCATGTTTTGTATCTTCCATCGGCAGTGGCATCAGAAAATTATATAAGGCATGTAAAGAGACAAGCAGTTAGAGAGGAGAGCAAATAACCTTTAATGTGATTGTCAGGAATTCACATTTACAAGAACCAACTAAATGAACAGCACCAAGCTTTGAGTCAAACATCATAAATCAAAAGTTTGTAGGTTTTCATTCATGACGACGGCTCTGCACAACTTCAAAGAATCAGTGCATTTTTGCACCTTGTCCATTATTCCTGAAGATGGTTATGTGAAGGTAAAAAAACTTGACAAATTGTTATTAGGTTTCCAGCAACACAGCGGCAGGCATTTGGACAAGAGGAAGAGCAGGATTTGTTTATAGTTGTTTCGGGTTTGTAAATTCTAATGCATCTCATATTATTGGATAGTTTTTGCTGCTAAACCCTGTCAAAAGTTGAATCAGGAAGTTACAAAGGATTGAAGCTTTAATACCTAACTTACATGTTATTAAACTAATGTAGACAAAATTCAGCAGACATGAAAAGTTGATTCGATAAAGTGTAAAATGCACATAAATATACATAGGGAGATGGGTGAGAACAACCGCAATTTGTGCTACGATGAAGTAGCTTTCATGCCCCGTAACAGCCACACTCTACTTCAAGCATAATACTCACCAACTTTACAATTTTGAAGTCATGAGAGCTCAATTGCAAATGGAGGTTTATTATTGCATACGTTAAATTATGAAGACACTCAAGCATTTGTGTTGACCAGCTCCAGTAAATGGCTTGTAAACAGCCGCTTTACCTTCTGAACACTTCTGTTGCCACGAGGGATTTCAAATTATTTGAGAAAAGCTTTGTTTGTACGTTGTTACATACGAAACAAACGAAGCTCAGCGGGAACTGATTGTTTTGGTGGAAAATAATAATAAAATTGTCGACTGGGGGTAGAGGAAATGCGTGAAGAGATAGGATGGATCTCGTTAGTGGAAACAGAGGACGAAATTATATTGGAAAATCATTCAGGCTATAAACTCGAGGATGAAACTAATCCTTTCACCTTTCAATATTTATGTAAATCAGTCAGAGGGTGCTTACACGCGGTACAAGATGAGGCAATGACTGTGTTTGAAAATTATTCATGTTCATTGCGTACGAACAGACAAATTATATACCGTGGAAGACAATAAGAGAAATATATGAACTGATTGTGATAGAAGGTAGTTCATTTCATATTGTGGTTTCAACCAACCCACTTCAGATATGTAGAACTCTCAACCAAGACGATTATTTTATTTCTAGCATCTGTTGAACGGATACAAGTGGAGATGTAAGCTGAACTTTCTTTTGTCATCATCTTCGTATATAGCAGTATATGCCCAAATAAATAAATGCTGATGCTTTAAATCTGACTTGAGTTTAGTATGCAACCAACGTCTTAAGTCCTCTTATAACGTTCTTCTTCCTAATCGGATTACGCGCGGAGGAAAGTACTATGTACATAATGTAATGATGTACTTACTGACTGCGTAAATAATTTGTTAATATTTTTATTCTGGTTTTCTACACATATCAAAACAATGTTCAACACTCCATAAACTACCAACTACTACATGGGTTTCAGGCTAAGTTGGCAATAACTACGTTTTTAATCCTTCATTTATTTTCAATGTTACGTATCCTCACTGTGGATGAAATTAAGAAGACATAATATGTATTAATGGCTTCGGCTCAAAGGAAGCTCTATTTCTACACAAATGAGTACAGATATATGCGCGTTGAAAGAAACTAGAACTATCTTAAACCAATCTATGTAACCAATTTTGAACGCTAATAATAAGCAGTACTTAAGCAGATACACAATTGTGTGTAATTGGAATTGCAGAAATGATTCATGGATTCAACCAAAACTGTAGCCCAAATGTGTAGAAGTGTACGTACATAAAAGTATAGTTACTAGATACATTTGCAAGAATGCTCTAAGTCGAAATTAAGTGGAAAACTACACAAAACTAGTTCTATAAATATTGAACAAAAAGGTAGACGGAACTACATTAAATGATCTTATAAACCTCTTTCCGCAGAAATTACAAGTTTCACCGAGGAGCTTGAAATGAAAATGATACTCAATTACGGTCTATATGTATTAGTTCAAAAACATGAAAGTTCTTCATATCTTTGTACTCCGGCCTATTTATTATGTATTGAATTTGAAGAGAAAATCTTGTTATGCAGCGAGTTTGTAAAAAATTCAGAAGGTTAACATGTTTCAGTTATATATATGTATCTGTATCTATATACTATATGTCCGTATGAGCTGGGTATATAAACGCGTGTTGTCACGACAAAAAATTGCCACGACAAGCTTAATACTATACAGTAAAAGCAAAGTGTCCCTAGTGTATTGGAAGTCAACCACATCACTTTGACATCAAAATTTTTCCACAAAATTCCTGCCTGTCTAACTTCGTCGATGTACATTTTCTCGGTGCTGATACACACTATTACTGTGATAACATCGGTTGCATTTCAATAATCATAGGGAACCGTTCACATTCCTGTGTGCATAGAAGCTTCAATGGAGCCCGGAAGAACTGGAATGTTCTTGTACTGGTATAGCAACAGGATAATTTCTGTCTGATGGAAAGGCCCAAAATTAACTCTGGCTTCTCCATAAAACGTTCTGGCTTTCTATTGCTCTAGCTCGCCTAATGAATTAACTCATCAATTCAGTGCAATAAAGTAGTTCCGCGCAATTACGGGTTTCCAAACTAAGTACAAAAGCTGGAAGGATGCCTTCAGTCCTTGTGCAGTGTAGTATACTTCTGTTTGGGTTTTTATACAGTGGAAGTCTGTAAACAAAAATCCAACACAAGCTCAAATTTACATGGCTGAGGGATTTTTAGTGTTTCCTCAATGTAAAGTTGTATAGTGCAGTCGATAATAAAGTTACACAACAAGCACCACACAATTCAAGAAGTTCAAGTGCCGAGTGGAGCTGAATAGTATAGCCGATTACCCAACTTTTCAATTCCAGTCGTCGATTATTTCGCCCAAGAATAAGGACCTTGCATTGGAGAGGTAGGAGGATTGGATGGGACATGGTGTATTCTTTGCGGGTTCGTGCAATCGTCTGTCTGCTTGTATTTATTGGGTATATAGCAGTGACTTTACCTTCCACCGTGAGTGTGTCTTCCGTCTCTTCGCACACACATAAACGAGTGCATAGCCAAGTAAGATGGTTTTGGTTCGTTTTGTAGTCCATGAAAATCCATACTCGAGTTTGATAGCTACTAATACTTATGTGGCTGGAAGATCTCTTTTTTCCTGGTGAAACCGCTTCGATTCAGATTCATTCTGAATTCCATGCTCACAAGGAACACAAGGAACCTTCAGCGTCAATTCCTTTAGCTTCCTCTATATTCTTAGGGAAGAATAGAAGCATTTTATAGTTTCATGCACATATGATTATGGTTTGAATATAATATGTACTCACGTACCGAAAACTGAGGGCTCAAAAACTTCTCCAAGAGCGGTGCATGGCTACACATGGCCAGACTGCGTTTGCTTCCAAATCGTGGGGAAGTTTTTGCTGCTGTTACACCATAGCTTTAAGGCTAGGTCCTCGTTTCTCTAGGCTTGTAATACTCTTCTGGATTCCCCCGCCTGCTTGGTCGTACAACTTTGCTTCTTGCACACAACTTGTAACCAGACGAACTTACAGGAACGAATTCATTCCTCGGTGGGCCAGCTGTGAGTGAAGGTGGTTGTCGTTTTGAGCTCTCGTCTCTGACATTGTCGATTTGGGCAATTTCATTCTTCGGTCTGTATCTCATCATCCTGAGAAACACAGACGATATTTTCGTTAAAAACAATCGTAGTAGTTGTACTAACATGTACAAAATTCAAAAACTCTTCGTGGAGTAACTTTAGTAAGTACACATCAGCTACAAAGTATTATCGGCGGATTTAAAATTGAACAGCTATCAGACTCAACTGCCTGTTCATTTTTATCATTGTGTCATCGCCATCTTGTCGACTTAAAGAGAAAAACTTGGAATTCGTGCGTACAAAAAAAGTATTATATTTATTACTATAGTGGAAATCTGGATATCACATTTCATTTCACTTCTCTCCTTCTCATACACACTCCAACTCCTACAAGGAACGTGAATATTTCTGATTCAGATTAGATTTAGAAACTGACAGGACCCTTGTCTTTTATTCGGACGACAAAGTGTAGTAGACTTGAAAATACTTTACACTTAAATATAAGACAGTGTTGGTGGGATTGTGAAGCTCTTCGAATCCTGCTTTTATATACTTACGTGCACTTCACGGAATTGAACTCTAACTCAACTCGAGTTTTACTGTATGTATACAGGGGGAACGGTGTTCGGCTGAAAGACGGAAGCTGAGGAAAAGTCAGTCAGTTGGATTGGAATGAATTTTATCTGTCACCAGTGTGTCAAGTGAAGGACAAAAGTTTCTCAAACTGACAATATTTTATTCTGCCGACGGATTTATTTTATAGACCCAGTTTAAATGGGAATCGGCTTCCGTTCCATGATCTGACTGACTTACTTCGCATTTGACACTCACACATCCAGACCAAGTAAGTTTAAATAATAAATGAATTTGGAAACATCTGTGATTCCGCTTTTTCAGCCGGTGCGGTAGTGGTAGCAAAGCAATATAATATCGAGAGACGTACGTATAACGATTCACAAAAAAATTTCTCAATTTCAAAACTGACAATTTTCCAACAAGTTTTGCAATTCCTAGAATGTGTCAGACTTTACACTACATTAAACATCAACTCACTATACGTTTCGTCAATAATACTGTAGTTCCATCTCTCTTCTCAAGTAAACTTATTTTCGTGGGCATGTATCGAATTCCAAAACTTATTGAGATCTGCATATAGTAGCATGCAACAGTATATTATTAGTTTCAATTTGATTAAATCAACCCACGCCAGGATACAAGTTGCTAACAAACACTGCTGGTTCATATAACTCATCAGTTTTTGCTTCATACCATCAAATAATTAGCTGCTTAATATAATATTTAACGCTGTTAGAAAAAACTATATGTACAAACATTTCAATGGGAAGCAAAGCTTCTTGAAATTTTGGAACGCGTGTTCGTAATAGTTTTTTGTGTAGAGTCTCAAAGGTTTTTACACACTATGTATATGTTAACAGTTAACTTTTATTACATAGGCGACGAGAACGCGTGGGAACCTTCATAGAGTTTGTATGAGAAGATGCCAAAACGGAATACATTCAGTTATTTTGTATACAACAGTTAGCACATTCCTCCGCTTCATTACAGCTGTAATTGCTAAGTTGGAGGGTACTTAATAGGTAGTTATCAAAATGTGCTGCTTTTTTATCCCATCGTCTAACAACTTGTAGCAATGCCTCCAATTTTCATTTGTTTCAGCTTTTTATCCACTCTGTTCTGTACATGATTTTTCCTTCTCATAAGCAAGTAAATAATATCCACAATTTAACGTTTAACAACTGCGCCACGAAGAATAATAATTTCAATCGGCAGTACTTTTACCATTTGAAATGCAAAGTAATTGTAATTACGATGATGGTGCATCTGTATATACGTACACTCACAGAGCTGTTCGGTCTTTGAAAGATGAAGACAGAATTGGTTGTTGTTGTCGAAAAGTGATTTCATTTATTGACAGCAGTAATTTGTTACGACGATATGCTCATAACGCATACAACATGGAAACGCTTTAGTCAAAGGGGTAAATTCTACCATACATACCACTAGCACGTTTTCTTACCGTAGTTATATGAACGGTAGAGTGGTTTATCATATATGATATGAATGATTATATGAAAACGGATGGACTCTGTGCTATACATACATCATTTAATTTATACGTCGTGCTTTGCAGATGCACGTGGTCAAGATGTAAACAAAGACAGTAAAGAAATGTAAGTATTGTTGTACTTATAGTACGTCGTTTATAATGCCCATTTTGATGCAAATCGAATGGCCTTACCTAAAATAAGCATATTGTCACTGTTTGTGTAGGAAGCTGGTCATGTGTTAAATTACATAAATTCAGTCTTTTAGGATTATAAAGCTAAACTCATCTGAATAAATCTTAAACATCAGACTAGAGGGGTAGAGGTTGAAGATACAAATGCTTGTCAAGATGGAAGTAAAACAAATTCAAGATTTTAGACTGACTAAACTGTTAATATCTAGAAGCCGGCATCAAATCTTTTGAATTCCAGTTTGTGACTGTTGGACAGTTTCTCCTTGTCAGTTCTTGGTTCCTATTGCATTCTAAAGTCACGCTATACGACAAGTGGAAACTGCTGAAAGTTGCAAAACAACGAGAATACCTTTCCTGCACTGTGTAAAATGTACAAGTTTTGGAAACAGACGAGACCACACCTTGGTTTAGACTTTAGAGTAATAAGAAAGTGAGAAGAAACTTTGTACAGAAACTTTATGAATCCGCGGAGCTGCATATTGTTTCAAAAGATTTGAACAAAGTTGAGCAATCTTTTTGTTTCTCTGTTCCTGCACATAGTTTTTGAAAGAACAGAAGTGTACCACGTGGAGCTCAAAAAATTACAATAAATTTTTTCTCCAAGATTAACATGGTGATGATCTGGACAGAAAACTTGACGATTCACCATGCTATTATAATAAATGTAATCAGCAGCAACAGCTAAAAGTCATTCAGTAAATTTAACTGCTAAAAGCTGAGAGTTGTAAACTCCTCTGTATGGGGGTTTCTTTCTGTTCCTGTCATGTTACAATGGTTGTTCTCGTCGTCTCACCATCATTATTACGTGTCCTTTCGTGAGAAACCTATCAAAATCTTTGAGTAATACTTACACTGTAAACAATTGTCTCCCTTTGAATGTCTTATAGCTTTCAAAATTATCATTGTTTATATTATTTTTTGCTCTTGTATCGTGCAATAATTATTTCAATGGGATTATCTATGGAGATGTCTTCAGACTCTGATATGACTACATGATCATGAAGTTAGACTCCAGCTGCACGGTGCATCCGTGAGGTCTTCCAGATACATTAGTTGTTGACTTATATTTCATTTCACGTCACATTATTCCGTCAATGCATCATTGGTGCAGCCTGGTTGGACTGCTTCCTTGCGTGTTTTCATACTTAATTCATTATGTTCGAGTTCATGGCTCATGTGGATGTGTTGAAGTTTTTTATTTGATTACCTTTGTGCATGTTTTTTCCTTGTTTTATGTTACAATGAGGTGCAGGAATCAAAGCAGTCCCATGTGCAGTCTGCTTACGAAATTTATTTTTTGACTGACTGTGAGCTTCGCCATTTACTTGTTTCATTAGAATTATGTTTTGCTCCACCTTCCAGTAACCATAAATAACACTTTTATATATATGTTTAGTAGATTCTACCAGAAATTTATTACACCATTGTTTTCTTCATTGCATTTCCCTTTGTTTGTAGCCGATAAGCGGTGGTATTAGGTTACCTTCTACACACTGCAAGCAAGAATGATCGAGGAGCTTTGCGTTGAACTCTTCACATTCATGCCATCGCTCAAATTAAGATTGAATTTTCACTAATGTCAGCTATTATCATTTTCTGGTGTATCCAGAGAAGGTAGCATTATTACTGACACAAAAAATTGTCATGTAAACGTACATCTCCGTATAAAATAAATCCTCCCGTGTCCCGACATACGTAATTACCATCTGAATGTTTGTTCAAAATTGACCTAAAGTATATGCTGTGGTTGGGGACAGATGCCAGATCTGAATGTTAATAAAGGTAACAGAATGGAGGTTGTACAAAGTTTATATTTTTAACCTCCACTCAAACATTTGTAGTTGAGTTAAAATCTTGAAAAAAGTTCCAAAATCTGTGTATATGCACTTATATCGGAGAACGGTTCATCCGTTGAGTAAAAATCACATTTGCCGTGATGAGAAGTCAAGATAGTAAATTTTATGAATTTCTCAAGCCCATAAAATGGCAAAAGATTTCGTTAAGAAATAAAAACAAACCTATAAAGTCTTCTTTAGCAAACACAATTCACACTTTAATATTTCCTCACATGCTTCAATAACGTAATGCTTATATTTATATGCTCTTTGCTGTACCTCCACATCCGCATTATGCTCAGAATACGTATGAAATACCTCTATATCGTATAAAGTTTAGCTTACATCTTGAAGCTACATATGTATCTAGGATATTCATCATTTGCGGCTCTAAGAGGGTCTCAGAGTTAAGAAATATAATAATACATAAATAATATATGTAGAGTGTAATTTTTCTCCTTTGAAAAGTACTAGTAGTAGGTATACATCAAACTTGTTGAGTTGTTCGCCCTAACTTGCCTGCCTAGAAGTAGTTTAAACTACGGAAGGTCCCTTCGTTTGTTATTCTTATCACCAAGAGCCGTCAGCAATACTGAAGAAGAAGGAGAACACTTGGAAAACACACATTGAACCTCTTGCACGCTCTTTACTCCTCCTCAGTATGGGATTAGTGATTGTTGTTCAAGTACATGGATACACATATATACATACACCTCAAACTTACATTGCTACTTACTTCTTTCACAACAATGTTTTCATTTCTTGTCTATGATACAACTACAACACTTACACACTGACCAAATATGTATCTAAGTGTACAGTATAATGTATTTACACATTGGATGACGGATCCTTTTGCACTATTAAAGCTCCTTACGTCCTTCACTTCATTCTTTATACTTTATACGTGCTCAAATCAGGTGCGATGACATTTACAAGTTGAAGGTTCAGATTCAAAAGCAAAGCTGTTTTGTTGAAGACTGGAACTTCCAGTCTCCTATCTCCAACAGGAGGACTAAAATTTAAGAGTGTTGGGAAGGTTTCGTGGTTATCGGAAAATTACTAAATCTTGCAATATTGCATAAAGTTGTTGTCTTAAGTTACAAAAGCTCTTGCCCATGGTGTGATGGCAATTAAACTGATGGACCGGATTTAAGCTCGTCTAAAAGCTTATCATACATTAAAAAGTAATAAATGCGATAGGACTCACTTAAAATTACATTATGGAATGATATCTGCAGTTGCGGGGAAATTGTATTCACCTATACATGCATTCAGGTGATAGTGATACGTATAGTTTAGGTTTAAAGTTTCGGCACGTGGAAACCAAGACCCACGGAGTAATAAGTGAGAATAGTACTAATAATTTGGAAGAGAGGAAAAGTGAATGGAATTACAATATTGGAGAAGAATCTGTATGTGTGGTAGGAATTAGTAGGCATGAATGGCACTTGTTTTTGCTTGGGATGCACAGCATTCCATATACTGTAGTCATCACACACCTTGGTGTTTCGTTTTGTTAATCCTCACCATCGCATAGCAAGCAATTTTCCAGCTGATGATGGGATCTAGCTACATAGGTTTTTGCCTGAAATGCAATCCAATTAGTGCCTTGATAGTAACTTGTTTACATAAATACGGCAAACATTAGACTTAGTTGATTCTGTCCCTCTCTTTTTATTTCTATTTAATGTGCTGGTACTATATACACACATATTATGTAGTAATATTGTGCGTTGCTGGTGTATGCCAGAGAGCAAACGTACTTTGTGTGATGAATAAGGTTTCACTTTTTACTCTTTCCACACTACATCTTTCTCTCGTGTAGTGGAAATGCTTTTGGGAGCCACGTTGCAAAGGCATATCTGTATAAATGTTGCTGATTAGTGTTGACAGGGACTGGGAAAGTGTTTTAGGAGTAAAAGAATATCTTATTTGGTGTTGCATAATGAACTCAAGGTTCCTCTACCTCATTTCGGCTCTCGCTCTATCTCACTGTGTATTCATTTGATGTTACATTATAAAATGTTTTAAACATTAGATTTGTATGCACAGTACTAGATACGCACGCACGAAGGATGAGAGGATCAGAAAGCTTTTTGGAGTTTCCTGTAAATAATGATGGAACCGATAAGTATGGACAAGCATGGGTGCAGAGAGGAAACAAGCGTGGGCTTTCAATTTGTAGTTATATTTTCATTGACTGTGTTGTCTTGTCTTCCACGACGACACAGCATGGATCCACTGAATACATACGTAATAATAATCGGTATCAGGAGAGCATGAAACAGTAATGAGGATTTCATTGAATGTTACTGCTCTGGAATGCTTTCAATTTCATGCAAATGAAAACAGAGTGGACATTGTACTAATTATTACGAGCAAAAAATACGTCAGAACGTAGTGTAGTAGTGCATGAGGCCCATTGGTTAGCATTGCCACTCACTTATATGCACATATGTAGATACCTTTACCATTTACATATTGTGTATCGAAGAGCTGATGTAGTGAATGTGTCCAGAAATTTTACAGCTTGTTTGCGGCAGAATAGAATATTCAAAAGGATTATACTATACACAAGCATGAGATTGTGGTTAGAATTTTAGCATTTACTAATGTCCTGAATGAATTCTTGATCCACATCCAAATTTTTTAACACAATGTTGTGGGACCGTCGTAACTGAACCATTATAAGTGGTCTAGAGAAGAGTTAAAAAAAACTTTTAAAAATGAAATTAAGTTCGTGGTTGTATAATATCAGAGCTTCAGAATAGGCAAACCTTTGAAGGGGATAAATTGAATTGGACTGTTATTAAATTATGATCTAAGTAGGTAGGTAGGGAGGAACGGAAACGAAATTCCTTACACTTCCCAAGCTCCTATTGTGCGTCCTGACGTTGTATCCAATATTGAATAATATTCAAGGAAATCAAGTGTGAGATGGCTGCTGGTTTTTTCCCCTGTTGGAAGTACCATTCGATTGTTGTAGGAGGAACCGGGTGATGTCTGTTCTGTTGTTGGTTTCAGCATGTATGTATAACGTGCTGACGACAACACAACGGTGCCGGTTTTTTCAGCTATGGCGATGATGATGATGGATTTGATATCCTATTTCACCCTTCAGATGAATTTATATGCTCAATCGATATTCGATATTATGTTGATGTGTTTCTCCAAATCGGATTATCTTGGTTGGAGAGAGCAGCCTAGCTAAGTTCTACTTGTACAGGTTGGGGGTTGCTCATATGGCATTAGATATTTTATTTGTGTTACTTTTATGTCTGTTATAATACATACATCTCTATATTTACACATTACGGAAAGGTGGAATTCCTGATTGTATATAAAATAGTGCCTCTATAATACAATAATGTTATGCATCGGGGAAAGAATTATTGTAAATGGTCCTGCAGCACCAGCATGATGCACTGTAATAATGCAGAATCGACGAAACCGATTTAATATCATAGTAGACTGTGAATGTACTAGGCGTAAACATGCATGATAATAAATGTGACATCCAACAGCTTGAAATTTAGGTAGTGGAAAATACTCTTTATGCACGCTGCATACTTCATAATATAGTTTGCAGTACACAGGACGTTTAAATGACAAATTTTCAGCTTTCGCTTTGAGGCTCGTTATTGTAATGATAGTTTTCGAGGTAGACTACAGAACTGGGCAGGATATTACTTTCTTCAAGGGAATCCAATTTAGTAGTTGCTTCCATGGAAATTGTATCTATAGATAGATGATGCTCGCGTGTACAAACCTTCTCAGCTGTGACAACTTTTGTGTAAGTATATAGAGAGGTGTTCTGTTTTATTCTATGGGTGAATTTTTGTGCCCCCTGGCTCATATTTCATATAATTTCAGGGTGGAAGAAAACTCGTAAAGTTTTGGCTAGAACACTTGGACTTATTGGTGGTTCGGATATTCTGGCTGGAAATTTTCAAATCTTCTTATGCTCCACAAATTCAATATAAGCTCGTTGTCAGTCCCTCATATGTATGACGGATCTTTTTAGAGTAAAGTTGATACTATGAATATATATATATAGTAGGTACACTTTTGATATAGGGATAGTTAAGGGACGGATTTAGCAAGGGCGGGCGGATGTTGCGTTAAACCACAAGTATAGAGTTTGGGCATGTGAGTGTATTGAGGCATGAGGACTGTCTCCACAATTTTATTAAAAGATCCATTTTGATTTTATACCTTCTAACGTATTGCCACCTTTTTGCTGTCGGATTTATTTTCAAATTGGATTTATAACTTGGAGAAATTTGAAACTTAGGTAATTTAAGTAGGTTAGGTTTTTATGTGAGAGAGAAAGAGAAGAGAGGCTTGCGGTAAGACTTAGGCTTGGAGAGTACAAGTCGACTTTAATTCCCATCAAATTACTCATGGCTTCATCCTCCCTTGCAGATAGTATTATTATTGTGTGCATATATGCTCATGGAGAAGGTATCTAACCATTAACCATGTATTCACACGCCCCGTAATCACATTAAAGGCTCTTTTTGACTATATATCGAAGAAATGGTGACATACTAAAAGTACTTGGAACCATGAAAGCATATATTCATTTAATCGCATATGTATATTGAATGTGCTGGAAATCCAATTCTCATTTCTAATAAGAGATTATAATTACGGCGTCACGTAATATTTTTTCTGACTCTCCCATGCCGCATCGATTAATGTGAAGGGCTTCTAATGTTTTTATTAGGATCTTCCTCAGCACTTCACTGACAATCGGACACTGTTTAGCGAGAGTATAATAGAGGACCATATAGTGAAGAAGCTGATGAAAAAGTCTGAAAAAGACTGATGAGTTTAATTATTTTCTCTTGTTAAGTCTTCAAAAGAAAAACTTGTAGATTTTTTGAAAGTCACCCAGTTGTTCCGCAAGATTGAACACCCTCAGGATTGAGATTTTTCAGCGTCATTCACTATAGTTAAATTTATGTTGTTGCTTGTTGGTATGAGCAAAAAGATGTATATATCGTTTTTCTCATACCAAGCAGCAACAACATAAATTTCTTCCAGGCAGAGCTTGAGCTTTGGTTGATTTTACATTCAAGCTTTGGTATATTTTACGTGTGTTTGGTAGAATCTATATTCGAACTTGGGTAGTTTTTACGTTTGAGTATCCGAGCCAGATTCTCGGGAAATGTAGATGTACGTGTAGTAAAACGTCTTGTTATGGTTATATAGTGTGTGTGGATGTTCTATCATTGCAAGTGCCTTGTGAAACTGTTGGACTATCCCTACATAACAGGTTGACTTGGTGGGGAATTTCAAGATAACTTACCTTGGGTAAAATTTCTGACTATGACTAAGGTTGTGAGGGACAGATGCAAAGTACCAGAGCTCTTATTTACGTAGATGCAGTCGTCTCTTGAGTTTTCAATGTCTGACAGTTTCCTTTTCAACTTTCTCATGGTCCAGTTCCTCCCAACGGCCCCACATAAATCCGTTTCACCTGGTTAAAAATTACAGTGGCTGGTCTTGTACGATAGAATTTTGTACATATAAACGAAACTAAGTTATCTAAATTGTAATAAAAAAATTGGTGCATACCTATATATCAAGGTATTCGTGGACAATGCTTGCAAATAACTATACAGAGATATGGAGAGGCATCCGGTAGTAATAAATAGGTTTTGTAATTGACATCGGACAATGGTTGTTATAGCGAACAAAGTAATAATTTTAAATAAATTTACACTAAAAAATCAAGCTTAAAATTAGTTTGTACTCTAAAAATTGGACAAAGGAATATTTTAAACCACAATTACAATTTAACTGGTTTGTGCATATCGTGCTTTAAAAATATAATTTCTGCTAATTTTGAACGATCCCTAACACTATTTACCGACAGTTTTGAAAAATCTTTGGGAAGTTTTTAACGCTTAGATATGTTTAAAAGTGCATTCCACATCATGCAAATTTTCGCTGGAAATCTGCCAAATGAGCATGCATATAATATCAAAATTTAGACATGCATTTTATAAAGATTATGGAAAAGTGGGGCTCGCTAATGACGGAAAAAATTGCGGGTTAAAAATTCCTACGATGTAATAAGGCAATGTAACGAATACGAGTTCTTGTTTTGTATATTTAACTTACAATGTGGTACTCATATGTTACCATGGTTCATGAAATATTAATACTAGATTTATAAGTAGCGACGAGCGCAAACCACAAAGCATAAATTAAATGGGTGTAATTTAAGGTGTAATAATGATATTGATTATGCCTTGCAGTAAATATTCCCGGCTTTACTTTGTCCAGTTGAACTGTTGTATGTAGAGTAGACAAGGGCTCGAGGTAAGTACTCTGTTATAAGTTGTGAGTATCTGATTTAGTTTTAACAGGAAGACTCCAAAAATCATAACTTAGCCTCTGTGTTTGCTTTAGAGGTCCATTATGATTTTTCACACTCACACCACACTGAGAATGACTGTTATGGTAGGGATTTGTGAAGAACCTATTAAACTATATATGGAGAGTATAAGACGGAAGGATTTTTTCCAGTCCTGGCAAGTACTGCTTGTGTCATTTATGGCACTTAAATTATATTTTTATTTTCTTTGGATAGGTTTGTTCCACTTTTTCCCCTCTCATCTTACCATTTTCTTCTCTATCTTTACTTTTACGGATAATCCTCTGTAATTTAAATGAGGATTACTTTAAACATCGAGAGTATAAGTTCTTCTCCAGGGGCTCTCCTTGTGTGTTTCTTCGTTTTCAGACGCGCACATTAACACTGTTTATTTTATATAGACTTGTTTTTCATAGTTTTCTTCACTGTCTACCTGAAAGTGTGAAAGACCGTTCATGGTTATGGCGTGCAAATTTGTATTTGTAATATGATTGTATTTATAACATAATAAAATCAACACATAACTCCTGTAATCATTAAGAATTTGTACTTTTTTGAACGAACTTCAACTTATTCAAAAAATGACAAGGACTTTTAATAATAAGGACTTGGCATATGTGGCACAGTATTTCTTTAGAGATTTTGAGTCACTCCAAAGTTGAATTGCCTATACAGCTTGAACTATGTCAGATTTTGGTGGCTGTGGTGAATTATTTCAAGTTGCAGGTAGCTAGGTTCAGGGGTTCTTGTCTCAGATATTTGTGAGTACATATTGTGAGAGGTTATATACTGGAGGGTAAAGTTATAGTGGCAGGTATTTTCTCATATTATTGTTCTTTATCTTACAGTCTTGATAGCAACTTTCCAAGCTGGTGATTAAATGTGGGAGGTACTTGAACAGTACTTGAAGGTAAAGCGTTGTACATGTGTACTCAGTACTTAAGTCTAGACTTCGCGGTTGTATACAGAGATGAGAGAGGTATGGAATCTAGTACTAAATTGTAGGATACTTGAAAGATTTGGATTCACTTTATGCACTATATGTACTGCGTAGGGCACTAACTTGGGAACATGTTCATATGCATGGAACTAAAACCTTTTTCTTTCATATGTGTGATAGAATTTCTGTACAAGTGTGAAAAGAGTTGAGGTTGGTAGTTACACGGAAGACCTACAACTACTTTTTACGAACTTTCTATCAAAAGCAGTCTCGCCCTCATATGTACTTCAGCATTGTATGAGCAGAACCATAAAGACGTATCAGATGTTCTCTGCAGTTGGGAAACTAACATAAAAAGTGTTAGCTTTTTTCAGCTTCCAGTCTTTTTGAGATTCTTCTGGGAAAGAATTAGAAGGCCAAGAGGCATTAAAGAGAAAGACAACAAGAGAAGAAAGACTTGGTTCTGTACCGGTGGTATATTGAAAAAATTATAGATATAGCGAACACAGGCTGTGCAAAAACGTATACTTATACTTTGGGAGTTAAGTCAGAAGGAAAGGGAGATTCATGAGAGGAAAAGTTGGAAGCTTTTAATACTATACAGTTTGAACTGACTTGGTGTCTACGATACACTTTAGCTTAAGCTATATTATATCTGTATGGGATGTGTTCTGAGGAAAACAAGGAAAGAGTTGTGAAAAAAGCATCTAGACTTCTTTAACTGTTTTCGTTTTATTTCTGTGTACGTAACTATAGTTCCTAATAAATGCTTTTTCTCATGAGCAGTTTTACAGTTTAACTTGTTGGCTGGAATGACTTTGGGTGTAAGCGCCACAATTGATATGTCCTATTAACTCTTATACTTAACTTCTTAAGTGAAATGTTATTACTATTCACTTCTGAGTTTTGTGATCGTTTTATTTTTCACAAGTTGTTTTTATTATTGTTCATATTTTAGTTCGAATTCCTAACGAACCTTTAGTGTATTTCATGACACTTTTAACGGCATGCGTAAAAAGTTTTATAAAACCATAGAAAGGGTTCGTTAACACGGATGTAAGGGTTTAGAATAATTACAAGCAAAAATCAAAGCCGCGATGGAATCCACCGTCATCGATCAATTTCAACGTTAACTAAAAGCATTTTTACAAAATCGAATTCAGCTCCAGTCGTTGCATTTCAATGGTTTTTTACATCAAGTTTTCACCACAAATGAGCTCTGAAAAGGTCGTAATTGTCAATCTACTAGTGCTATTCATTACTGCGAAGCTGCAGGAAGGTAGAAGTGACATATAAGAATACTTATGATTAGGTTCTAGTAGGTAGGTTCGGAGTCACATTAAGTTCTGCGGTGTATCCAAAGAATTGATTCCGTCGTCTTGGCTGGTTGAAAGGAAAATTGGAAAGAGATAATGGAAGGTGTAGGACTGTTGTAAGTTAGATGGGTGAGAAACTCTGACTTGCTTCCTTTCCTGTAGGTATACTTGTATTGCCCGTGTATACATACTTAGAAGAACTACTCACTTGAGTTAACTTTCAGCCTTTCAATATGTGTCGCTCTCGTTGAATTTTGCCTCTCTAAGTATGTGTGTGGCAAAGTCTGTAACTAGCTAGTATCAGTTCTAAAGACAGAGTATATAGAGAGAGTTTTTATACACGTTGTTAAGTAAACGTCTGTTACATACCTATATACAGTATTTGCTTGATTCCTCCTCACGGAAGAATCATTGGATCCGCTAAGGCAGAAAGAGTGTGAGTGTGAGAGGACAGAAAAAAGTGAAGGCAATGAAATAGAAGAAGCAGGGTCGCCTTTTGTTCTCTCTTCCAACAAAAGCTTTTTTACTCTCTTTCCACAAGCTGCAGCAGCTCTTTCCACAAAGTTTATGCTGCACATGGAAGTAGAATCTGTAGCATTCAGTGGCAGCTCCTACACTATTATAATGTATGTTCCTATAGGGCACAAGAACGCAACTTTAAAAAAAGTATGGAAACCAAGTGCATGTGTGAGGGTCTAGTACTAACTTTAAAGGTAAAAGGTGGAAGGTAATGTATAATATTTTATGTAGTCACTCGTCTTTGTATGCATGTATCCAAGGACTCTATATTAAAGTATATTCCAGTGTCCCGATATACGATGTGCTTAATCCTATGCTCTGAATATAAACCTGGAAGTTGATTTTTCTGTATCTTGCACATTTCAGCGTGTACATGAACCTTGCACATTGTGTAAATACAAAGATGGGTTTGGGTGTTTGCGTCTGTATGCAAGTTTGAACTTGGAAAAGTCTTTTTTACCAAGATTCATCCAGCTTTATAGTTTATTCCTGAAAAGAGGGAAGAATCGAATAAGCACCAACAGCGTAAAAAACTTGTAAAAAAGATAGGAAAAGAGAGAATGAGATAGTTGGAAAACGAAAAGAAATAGAAGCAAAACTGAAACTAGTGTGTTGCTCCAGTGAGTAATATTGTGTGAGTTGTTGCTCTTGTTGTTGTTGTGTGTAAATATATGAGAAGCAACCACGTTAACTTGTACAGAGACAGATAGTGTGGAGCGGGGCAAGGAGTTACATTCCGTGTACACAAACATGGCAGTGGAATACAAAACGGAGGAAAAAAGACCAACTACATCTCATTGAACAAAGTAAAGAAGAAGAAGAAAGAAAAGCAAAGAGGCGTCGTCGTCTTGAGATTTTCCCCATTTTTCATGTGTAAAAATTTCGCCTTACTCACTCTTTCTGGCTATTACACTTGCACATTGCTTCTTTTAGATTACCAAAGTGTACGCTATGACAGCCTTACGTTGTAGTAAACAGTGTCTTTAAAGATCCCTTGCTTCAGCATACAAGTGCATAAGGAGTATTGTATCAGAGAACATGTATCACTTTATGGGCGAATCCGTGTAGCAAAAAGCTGGAATGCGTGTGGCTGTACAAACAATATATCTATATATGTGTGTGGCTGTACATACATTTACAACGGTCACATAAGACAGAGCCAGAAATATTATAAAGAATGGTCCCAATGTGAAATGCGTCCATGAGAGATTTTTCTCTGCCTTTTGGACGGCTATGGGCGATGAAATATTGTCGAAAATGCTCCCACTGCCCGTCCATTTCCTTCCTTCATTCCTTCCGTATGTTCAATGCCATGTAGATGGATAGGAGAACGGGACCGGAACCGAGCTCAGTTTCAAACCGCATGTGTTTTTCTTCGTGTCTGTCACCATATGGACTACATTGATTCCAATAAGTTTGCTTTAGTAAACTGAAGTCATGGCTTTCCACACGTTTTTATTTTGTTAGCTCTCGTGTACACATCAATATTAATTTAAATCATGCAAATCCTGCGGGATTGCCCGTTTACCAATATATATTTTGGGCTACGATCACTCTTAGTCTAGCAAAAGAGAATGAGAGTCTTGCTAAATCATAATTTTTGCTTTGCACTAGCTGTATTTGTATTCCATGACTCTCTTTTAAGTATATTGTACATTTAAATTGACTCCTTTAAAAAAGCTACTAATTTAAATGCATTTAGACATGTATGCTTATGACGTAATTTTTACGAGCTTAGTACTTCAAAAATATTTCTTACATAACACACTTAATCCACACTTAAGCGTGCTCCAATTTAATGACTTTTTGGGTATATGGTTGGTCGTTTCACAACAGGAACAAGCAGTGAGAATATTGCAGTAAAAAGGCGTCACACATCCCATCTCATGACATTTGATTTCACGAGTGGTTTCAAGTGCCTTGTGTAATCAGCTCTGTGTGCAAGCTTTCATCGTGTTCACTCGGTCCAAATGCCCCCTCGTTAGTCTAATGCTTTGCGAATTATTTGGAATATGTATAATTTATTTGCGAATGCTTCACACATATGGGTTACATGAAATTCAGTTTTCATGTGTGTGCGGGTGGCGTTATAATATTTCTATAGTCGAAAAAGGGAATATCTATACTTGTGAATCTATAAAGCTGTACTTAGAAAAATATATGAACTGATGACAGTAATATTTAAGGAATAAAAGCAAATATTTTGTTGCTTCCTTTCATAAATATTTATGTGACTACTACTATGGCTGAATAAGCTTTAGCAATAGAGTTATCTATAGATGTTTTTATTATGATAGAGTTTTCAAGAGTTTTTGCTGTATGATGCTCTATCATTTTCTTATTGGCTTTTTCAACATGTATGTATTTGCACTTATGACATGAGAAAATATGAAAGAGCGCTTAATAGGAGAGTCGTGAGTCTAAAATGACACTGTGATTTTCCAAAGAGATAAAATTTTATAAGCGGTTTATGATATGATTTTATGACTCCTGGTTCCCTCACCATCATCCTTTCACTTCACATTCGACTGAATGTTTTCATCGTGGTCGGCTTGTACTTAAATAGTTGGGAAGGGAATGATGGCGGCATTTAATTATTATTATGGAGCATGTGTTTCTAACATGGTATCTTCTTTTACCCTCGGTCTGCATGAATACGGTTGCATATGTTTCCTTTGATTTTTCTTGCACCTTTTCATTATTATATGACCGTGTTTCTGAACGGACCTTATCACAACTTCCCGTTTGTGGTTACTTTCCAACATTTGGATGCCATTTCCTTTATAGTATAATTCCTACATTTGTGTATTATATATCGTATTGTGTAACCTGTCTGCACTCCAGGCTTCCTATAGACGTGAATTTGAAATGTGAGTTTTACTTTCGTCAGTGCATGTTAGATCCTATATGTGTTCGGAATGCTAAATATCAAATCTGGGTGGCTCGCTGATTGCTCTCGTGTTGTGTTTCTTCTAGGAAATACTAGTTTAAGCAGCATGTACGCAATTCGAAAAGACTATATTCCTTTAAGTGTGTTATTCAGGAAGGCTAGTTCTTGAGGTGGTAGGTTTAGTTTTAAAAGAAAATGAATAATATTATTTTGTGGGTAAAATTTCGACTAGACAGTAAGTTGATTGTAACATTTGCTGTTCTCAGGTTTAAATACTCCGGAATTAGTGTTGTTGTTGTCGGCTTTTAGCTATGTTTATTGTTCATCCGTGGGTTAGATCTAACTTTAATGGTGTGGAGTAAAGCGGCAAATGTCAGAGGATAATTATACGGAACAGAGAAGCAAAGTGTAATGTATCTCTCCAGCAACAGCAGCAGCCTCGACTAACCAAGTGCTATTATGGTGAGAGTTGTGTAATGAACGAGCTTACTGTGTATGCAGTTTTGTCGACGAAACAGTCTAGGATCCTGAACACACCCCATACTACAATACCCTCACCTTTTTCCTTCGGACTTTTTAATTTGATCCTGTAATTAGCTGTGAACTGAAACTATGTAATTTTGTTTTCGCTTTCTTTCCCTAGAACAACCTTCTTGTTCTTTTTGGTCTTGATATGGACTGCATCTGTACAGTACATATGTATGCAGTGTGTTACAGCATAACCGAAATGTGTACGATTCGGCCCGGCTGTTATGTTCCACCATTTGTTGTTGAAATTTAAGATTAAACAACACGTGCGTGTAACTCGGAGGAATCACATGGTAAAGGTCATGGATATTGGAGTCGGGGGAGCATGTGTGGAGAACTTTGTTGACTATGGGGTAGGGATGGCCATTTATAAGTTACCTCTCTAACTCTAAATGTAAGTCCATTGTGCTCGGTATGCAGACTTTTGAGTTGAGCAATTGTAATATTTCAAGGAATTTATATGCAGATTGCGATTTTGCTGGTTATCTATATACACATGTTATCTTGATAGCATGCCGTATCCCCTGGTCTCAGTATGTTGCATGAATACCGTTTATGGTAATATTGCTGAAGTAGGTATCTACATTAGGTATTATTTATGTTGTACGATACCTAACCTGCATTTTAACAACTATAGATCGGAAGTTGAAGTTCGCCTTTTGGAGGGGTATTCCAATATAGACAGTTCTTCAATGTTGTAACGACTTGAGGCCCTTCCTGTGGTGTGTAGTAACGGGTGGTCACTATACTAACAACGGTATAGGGTAGTTTTGGAATTTCCTTGAAATATCATCCTCATCAGCTGAGACTATTCCTTTGCATTTAATGAGACGATAGAGTTCACTTTTGTATAATGAATATAAGGAGCTCGAAGTTTTCTGTAGAGTCGCTCGAAATGCCTTTGTTTTTAATGATTTTCCTTGCTCGGAATTGCGGAACGGGGAACAGAAACGAGGCCAGGCATGTACTTGTGTTAGTATGTACATGTTCACTCTTATTCTTACAGCCCGGAGTAAGCAGTAATGAGCACAAGTTTGAATTTGACGACGACAAACGAGACATGTTCACAGTTACTCTGATTACCCCCAACACTTTTTGAGTTTGTGTTGACAACTTGGAGGGAAAAATTTGAGGTATGAGTCTGTCTCCTGGGGATCCTGGAGACTTGTCAGTACTGAGAAGTTGGTCTTTCATTTTAGGAATTTTGTCTCTATCGTAGAATGACGTTTTTCCTTGTGCATATAATATTCTCGAGCATAAATGTTAAGCATTTTCTTTTGCATAATCTGGCGGGCTTACGCTGCATGCAAAAGGCTTAAGACGTCACGATATCACTGGTGACGGCGGTGTTGGCGAATTTAATTTGGTTTAAAGTGTGGAAAAGATAATAAAATCCTCATTCCTCACTGGTGCGGCCTATATCCTTTATTACTGCCCCTAATGTTCGTTTTATTGCCCAGCTGGATGTTCATATAATGTAGATGATTATTTTTAAGTTGGTAGTTTACTCCAAAAGATTTTCTAAAGAAGTTATTATTATGTGATGACATTTGGGCAAGAAAAAAGTTTTTAGCCATAACTACACGGTTATGCATCCTCTCATTACCACTGATGTAGTAAATGAATAGAGACTGATGATGTGGCTGGAATGATGTTCCCACACTTAAGTCTTTCTTTTCATAATTAAGTATATCCTATATGAGGTGTTCATTTGTATATCAAACACTATATTTCTCATCACAATTGAAAAGGTTACTAATTTATCTTAATTTGTGAAATTACTCATGAAATATAAAAATCTTTGACATTCATAAAGGCTACAGTTGAGGGGTAAAGTACAATTAGAGGGTTATTACCCAGCTTGTAAACTTCATTCGAAATGGCAGCGGTACTTTGAGCTATTACTTGTGGTGTACTTCCAACATATCTACATGGTTTTTTTTACATAAAGCACATTAGTATTTTCACACTCTATATTTTTCACCACTTCATACTCTGCACATTATTTGTAGCATCATTATGCAAGAAAATTTGTATGAAGCTAGTACTTATGAGTTTCGTTTTACAAAGAATATTTTGTACGAATGTAATACAACCCCTGCTCAGCTTGTTGCTGTCAACAGACCGAATTTGTAAACCATGCACTCTTTACTATCTTCCTCTCGCATACGACTGAAGTCGAATGTAAGTAACTTGTCTAGCCAAAAGCTTCTGTATGAATAAATTTCGAGTATTCAGATTCAAATTTTTTATTACACAAGTGCTTCTTTTGGCCCTTTAATAAGTATTTCTAACTATCTAGTATGTATATTGTATCTATGCATGTGCTATTAATATTTATTCCGATAGTCTAGCTTGCTATAATAGAGGGAAAAAAGTAACGCTTGAATTGGTTATAAGTATAGGTAACAAGTAGATCCATATTTCGTGAGAAAGAAGAGGTCAGGGTATCGACTTCAGGATTTATTGCACATGGATATTCGAAAGTTCATTGCAGTGATGTAACTGAGAAATGAAAACATTCATCTGCACGAGTCCGGGACGTTTACTTTTCTTGAAACTACACACCTATGACTTCCGATATGTTAATACTTTTGTATCATCTTCCAATCCCCGCAAGCTGTCTACACTAATGATCCACATAGAGCTTTATTATATTGTTGGCAACTTACTTAGGTTTTTATACATGCCTACATCCTTGTATGCTCACGGTCTCGCTGGAGCTCTTCTTCATTCCATTCATGGCCTGTCTGTGCTGCCTCGTTGATGTTGTTAGTAGTTGGATGGAAAAGGACAAACAAAAAAGATAAGCGAGAGCACACTACTAACGAGGCACATTTTTATGGGATCCGGATTTTACCTAAAGCTATCTCCCTCCTGATGCATGTCCTTTCAATGAAGTACGTCTACTTAGTTTGTTTGCAAGGGTTAGTTATACATACGGAGCTGCGTCTTCAGGGTTTATCCTGCATCATATTTCTAATGGTGTTAGATGGACGTTCAGGAATAACAGCTTTGAAGACATTGTTACCTCTACTAGTTTGTTACATACTGTGTATTCTGAAAGTATGAACGTATTTACCTTACCCCACGGTACTCGTCATACGCTCATGTAATACGTGAGGCTGGAAGATGTAGGAAGAACCCATTGGTGGAACATTTTTTAGTTATTGATGAGTCACTGTATTATTTATGACAGTCTTGCTTGACTCTAGTTCTGAGGAGGAGATAGATATAGTTTTAATACATGCGGGGACCTAACCTCCTCATCCTCTTCCATCTTCATGGCATCATGAATTGTGGATGATGAAAAGTCGGCGGGTTATGCCTTTATCCATTTTCAGATTCCCATTCACTTTTGCTATGAGGAAGTCTAAAATCCCCATCCTGTATTTTTGTACACTGGCTTTTCATTTGTGTATAACAAGCAATGTCTTAGCCATATACATGTATAATATATAGTCTGTAAACACATACAAGCTTGTTTTCAAGCTCTGTAATACAAAAAGATTTTTGTTTGAGGTGTAACTTTGAAATCTGAGTTTGGAAAATATTGTTAACTCTTATTTATAGTATACATCCATATATTTATTCCTCTTCAACTCCTGGCTTCGTCTTCACCACGAACCCTTTCCTTATAAGTGAAGAATGTATGTAATGGGTGTATAGTTGGGTATGTATTATGTATCAATATTGGCATATAAGGTTTGGTTAAGTCAATGTCGGAGTCATGATGATGAGCCTGATTATATTATGATAGCGAAGGCAAATATTACACTCAAGTTATATGTGAGATCACGACTGCTGACTACTTCTCGTTGGCTTATACAATATTATGTTAATAAGGATGAGTGAGAGAAGTGTGAGTGTCTTAACATAAAGAGGGGGAGAGATGACGGAGGAAGGGAAGGGACGCAAGTTTTCTACAACAGCTTACTCTCAACAACATACGAACTGAAAATCACTCTGGAGACTTTTGCTGGAAAGATCAGACTTAATATCTTATTTATTATGACGGAACTGTGTGTATATTATGAGTAAGAGTAGAAAGAGAGAGAGAGAGAGATTTTATTATACATATGAAGAAAGGATTCAAGCTTGCGACATTGCATTAGCACGCTTGAGTGAAAGATCGACTAACTCTCAAGTCTACTAGTTCTTGGCTACGGGTTGTTTGGCAGAGGGTGGCAGCTTCCAACTATTTTAACATGGTGAGATGAAATGTGACAGGGATTTTTTCAATATGAAATGACGGCGAGGCTCTTGTCTACTAAAAAGATATGGTTCTGTGGGTAAGAACTAGCATCTTGATAAAGGGTTAAGAGCTTTTGTCAACATTGGAGTATCTACTAGCCACAGTGGTGGATCCTTATTTTTTCCTTTCTCTTAAGGAATCACTCGCTGTCTAATTTTTTGATTGATTTGGTTTCTGAATTTATTATGAAGATGGAATAATCATACAGCTTTTACAAATAAATTTTTCTATTAAGAATTCAATTTCTACGTTTTTTGTTGTAGTACTACAGCAGAGTGAAATGTCTATATATATATATATGCTTATTGTTAGAATTATATTTTGAATGATGTACTCTTGCATCTCTCGTAGTAGAAACTATTTTATCATTTGTGTATCTTATCATGTTTTGTTTAGTTTTCTCAAGTATATGTTTGTGAATTCTGTAGAAATAAGAGTCTAGTTACGAAAATCATCTTATGAGAGAAATAAAAAAATATGCGTATTCATTCGGCAGAGCAACGAGGGGTTTCAGTGATATTCGAGTCGACGGAGCGTGTAGACACATGTACTTATTCGTTATTTCTGCAAACTAAAGAGTTTTTTCTTCCCTGTCAACTCCAATTCTCTTTAATCTTTGCAAACAATACTTTTCTAACTCTCTCAGAAGCTTACCATGTCGGAAATTGTTTTTATTTGTTAAATATCGCTTTGTATATTCTTACATGGTTGATATAATGGGTATCTGAATTGAATTCTGTGTACAAATATTTCATGTTTTCAGAATTTCAATTTACTGTAGCCTTCGTGTCTACATTCTGATGGGTTTTGAGGCCGGAGGTTAAAGCTAACGAAATAAAGGGGTAATGGGGCTCATGTTTTTCGAAATTGATGAGAGTGTGTCACTCTTGTGTATCATTGACTGACGCAGATGAGGTCTTAATTATAAAGGTCAAGTGGTATATTGAATAACAAGCATGGATGAGAGCAGAGCGAGGGAGTTATGTAGAGATGAAGATAGGGACGTGGATCGAACCCAAGTCCGAGAAATGAAATGAAAAAAGGTTCACAACTGGATGGTTGTTGCTGGTGGATATTATAATTCTAGGGACGCTCTGCAGGAAGTTTTCTCATTTCAAATGCCCGATTGACTCCTTATTAAAAAGTTAAGGATGGATGGTTGGAGTGTCTCGCTTCACCGAGTGTTTGTAGCCTGAGAGTTGTTGTAGATTACATTCAATAAATACGTGTGGCTGAAGGGGATATGCTCTAACATTTCCGTGTAGTTTCTCCTGTATTATTTGTTTCCTCCAAGTGGCTTTGATGGGAACGAGGATGTAAATTGTATTTAGCTCTGTTCTCTCTCCATGTTGAAGAGATGGTACTTGTACAGTACGAGGACTGATGCAGCTGGATAGCCTTTAGTGTTGTATTTGGACTACACTTGAGTTGCTAATACTGTAATGTCGAGTACGTTGTAAATGCCAGAGATGCATGTATACTCTGTTCCGTTCAATAGCCAAGTAGTCTCTCTCCGTCTATCTGGTAATATACATAGAATTTCAATTGACATCCAAAGAATTTTATTAAAAATAAAATCTCAATCTCGAGATATTTGAAAAGTCAACGAAGCGTAAAAGTGGATTCAGGGTTTCAGGGTTGTAAAAACTTTACAAAGAGAGAGAGAGAGTGAGTGAGCAGTTGAGAATAATATAACATAAGCATAGCAGTGCAGCAAGTTAGTATTAAAATGTGTTATGTGGCTGTTTCTAGAAGAGATACATAACTGTTGTCATGATTATCTCGTTTGTCAAACCCACATCAAATTCACTGGTGGAAAGAACATCCTGACAATCTGGATATGACTGTGATACAAAAAATTATCCTAAAATTAAGTTCAGTGGGGAGGGTTGCATTGAAACTTAAATACTTATCACTATACATGAAGAATCTACATTTACCTATAAAAAACGTTAACTGCAATATATACTTTGATACTTAATAACGGGATAGCTACAATACTTCATTTGTAAAAATACGTTGTTCATATAACAACACATAAGGTCAGATATTGTACTATAACAGTTTATTGAATGGTGTGGTAAATTCACAGCGGAATTCTTAATGCATGGTGTGGAAACCACCGAAAGTGCTTGTGCTGTGATCCATTAAAATATAATTACACATGGTCATTTTGTGAGTTTATACTTTAGTGAATATAGGAATTGCAGGAACCGCTAAGTTATTTCGAAATTTTTTGGCATTTATCATAATTTCCGAAAGGTGTTCTAACTTGTTGATGTACGTCAAAAATAAGGTCATGCTTCTACCCCTGTGCAATGTTAGGTTGTTAATACAGTAATGATTTTTCATATAAAATGTCTGATGTATAATGTTGTGTTTACTATTTTTGTTTTTATAGAAAATTGCATCGCACCACAGGCTTTGGAAAGTGTTATTGCACTGGAAGGCTGAAACGGAAGCTGTGATTGTAAGTAAAGTTACTTTTCAAAATGTATAGAAAATAAAGATTATACTGCATACTGGTAGGGATTGTTTTTCTTTGGAAACACTTTTGTGGTTACAACGGAGGTTGTTTTAGACTTGTCTCGTTTACAACCGTTAAAAGTGACAGGGCACGTGAGGGATCACTTACTTGAGCTTAGATATGTCGTCTCTTGCTATATCTATACATCTATGTAGCAGCGGCCTGGTAGAATGCTACTGTGTAATGTCTACACAGCAAGGTTGTGCAATTGCTGTTTGTTCTGTAGCATACATGCGTCATACATAGAAAAATATGTTGGAAGTTTGCTTGTTGGCATATGCATGTAACGTTAAAAGTATGTAGATAATGCAAAGATTGATGCAAGTTAAACTTGATGTTACCACGTGTCTGTTAGATACATCGAGTAGAAAAATGTACAAGACTGTGGTTCTGGGAGGAAAGTATCGGAAGCTAAAGTGTTAAAGTAAGAGGAAGGGGAGAATATTTTGTGATCTCCTCTGTCTTCCCGCTTGGTCTTGCCTTCCGCCTCTGAGTTCAAGATCTGATCTTAATGTTAGCTTTAGTGATTCATCAAGTTTACACACTTGTCAACGTTAAAAGACCAACTGAGATAGAACTATTTTGGAGCATTTGTTTCTTCAAAGTGCTTTCGGTGTTCTTTGGAATTGTTTTGTGGAAATGTGCGAGACTGCAACAAATGGGCTATACATTTTACACTGACTGGAGTCATCTGCAATGGATAATTTTAAGGGAGCTTTTTAAAAGATACGCTTGACGTTCACTTAAGTTTGCCATAGAAGTTAATACAACACCAGGTAAGCGTGTGAACACATTCTATACGCATCGTGTCAGTGGCCATTGTAGTAACGTGTAAAGATGATTACTTTATAATTTGCAAGGTAGGTTGCTGTTGGTACTCTTCAAGCGGCTCCCCTCGACGATGGCAGTGAATTAGGTTTATTTTCAACTTGTCTTGTTTCATTACAAATCCAGCTTTTAATATTTATACAGCATTAAGTTGTCAAAGTGGTCGCGTTCTCGGGGTCGAGCTAATAATGCTGCTCTTATAATAGCATTGTCATTTTGTTGCAGTTTATATTTGGCCAGTACATACTTCCCTTCGTGGTTTTTGGTGTATTTTGCACTAATATAAAGTACGCAGCAGAAGCTAACAACCTGGGCTTAAGAGTAACTGTGTCTGTATGAACTCTTTGTGTACTCGTAAGTTGTCCTCTCAAGCTTACGCAATGCACCTCTATGAGAATGGAATTATGTTTGGAAAGTTGGGTTTAAGAGTGAAACAAAACAGAAATATTTATGTTTGTACTTACAACGTTGGTATTTGGAGGGTTGAAATAATAATTTTCGTTCTTTCCACGCACTTGTACCTTTCTGTATACTTACCAAGCTTGAAGATACTTATTAGGTATTACACTTGCACTATTCACATTGGAATAACTTTTGTATATGCATACTTAATAATTCTGTGGAGCTTGTCTGCGTGCGGATGTGATGTTTCGTGGTAAAGCAAGACCTGGTCCCAGTGGATTCTTCGACATGGGTAGGGTGATAGTCTGAGTCTTCTTGTATAGAAGCTAGAATCTCTTCTAACTCTGACCTGAACATACATTCTGACAGTCAGTTTTGCGTCAGAATATCCGTAGATGCATAATTTAGTAGGAAGAGCAAAGGAGAGATCATAGTAGCATTTGCATGGGGAAATCTAGAACGCCAGAAAGGGAATTTTCATTATATTTCATATTTCAATGCGTGTTACTAGTTTTAAAGTCTTTTCCCTAATGTATTACCTTAATTTCAAGCCTACACATACTCGGGTAACTAGTTAAAACTAGCTAAATCAACTTTTCAGAGATATAATTTATGGAGGTCTTTTAATTACGATGATTTAACTTGAATTCATGTGGTTTTTGTAGCAATATTTCTATAATAATTTTAGAAGAATAATAATATATAAAATATTATTATTAACAATATTATAGTTATATATTCTGCCAGTTGTTCGAAATCGAAAGTAAAATATAAATAGCTGGAATGAGCAACCAACAATTGACTTCCAATCATCTATTTAACACATTTATGATCTCAAAGGATCCTGAACACACAATATCGGAAAGCTTTCCTAAAGCTGTGATGGTTATATTTATAGATGATAATATGCTGGGATAGTGTAAAAAATTAGTTATCATTTATCATGCTGGACACAGTATCTATTGTTTGTCTGTATGCAAATGTACTAGCGTATAACTTTATTGTGAAGTAAATCATTCAAGGGTTGAAAGAACAGGCTTAGGGATTAGACTAGTGGTTCTTCCACTCTTCAATAATTAAGAGAGCACATGAAGTATATAGAGATATGTGGTAGTCGGCCTGAGAGCTGAAGATGTTACCACACCGCATTATATGACCACAATTACGCATGGTTTCCTAGGGAATTCAAAAAGGAAATTCGTATTTACGTCTAAATAAGTACATATGCACAGATACTAATCACACGTTGTACACGTTCAGCTCGGCAAACAGTTCATGACCATTTGGGAAAGAAACCAGTAATAAATGGACGGTCTAAATAGAATGATTTGATAGTCCATGCAACTTAAATTTTGATTACATTATATATGAATTGGGTACAAGACTTAAAGAATGGAAGTGAACATGGGATTTAGTAAAGCTATTTATACCTACAACTCCATGTGGTTATCAAATACAGATATAAAGTATACCAACATGCTGCTAATAAGAGTTTTTATATTCAGCTGCACTTATTAAAAATACACCTGCAAAAAATCTAGTTTCAGCGTTTTATACGTTTTAAAGACCGTCGTAAAATAAACGACGTTGGGTAGTTCGTCATGCAATTGTTCAAGCATGTTTAGCTGGACAAGCATTTATATTTGGAATACAATTCAACATCATCCTCTGATGAAGTGGGCTGTTGGAGTTGTAAAGAGAATAGCAATATATTTCTATCATTGCAGTGATGCAGTAAATTGGACCTAGTCCTGTAAATTTGTAGGAGGTGAGGGATGACAAGGACTAGACGAATTACTAAGTCCAAACTAATTTAAATATAATTTGGTTGATTTATTCCCCGCATGAAGCACTAAGAGGTTGAGGTATAGCTGAGTTATCAGCTGAAAGAGCTACGTAGCATCCCAGTAGCTTCATTCGATTTGTTTGAATTAGGCTTGGCTCCACAGTATATGCACATAGTACATACACTTCCTGATAATTGTTAATGGTAGAGATGATGTAAAAGCGTACATACTAATGAACAGGTAATATAAATTCGGGGGACCTTAATTGTATGTATTTGGGTTGGTGGAGACAATATTATGATAGACGGGGACCGAGACCAAAGGAATAATGTGGAACATCCGCCGGTGAGGATGCTAGTTAATGCTAAAGAGGTGGCTTGATTCTTTTGATGGGTCTGATGTTCCCTGTAATAAGAATTTCAAAGCTCTTTTTAGAATGCGTACATACGTACTACACTTGTTTAGTAGACAACTGCCTGGAAGTTTTGATATGTGCATATGTATGTAAACCTAATCTAGAACAAGAGACCAAGTTCTTAACGTGATCGCATATATGACGCTAACTTACGTACATCCTAGAGCACACGTTCTATGGGAAGGAGGTGGAGTAGTAGACCTCAAACGACACATACATTGAGCATGGAAATTTTGGTCGAATTTGTTGTCTCTCAACTAGAATGGGGAAGGTGATAGGAGAAGAAGATACGAGAGGTATTCATTTTCATGGGAGTCAAAGTCAAAGTGAATTTTGAAAACGTTCCATGCTGTGCATCCAAATTATGCTGCCGGTGGCCCTGGCCACTACTGCGATCCAATTAAGAGTTTACAGATTGAACACTGGGAATTAGTTGCGGTCGCAGTCTGTGGTGACTACGCAATCGGCTCTCTTTCCCTTGCAAGTACATATACTCCATGTTTCTATATATTGTATTTTATCCTATGGGAATCTTTTGGAGAAAACATGAAGTGGGATAGGAAACAACAATGTATCCTTATTTTCTTCTCATCTTGTGCTCAAAAGCTTACTGCATGCATAAAAACAGTCATCATATCGGCGATTCCCGGGATGAAAAATCTATAAACTGTAATCACCATGAGAGATGAATTCCGTTTATACTAATTCACAAACTCAGTTTTATACCTACTCGCTCATTGTAGTTCAAAAGTGATTCCAATTCTATCAGCTCTAAGCAATATTCAAGATTGCTTTCTGACTGTGGTATAATGCTATGGGATATGTGATTTGATGGCATTAGGAGGTTAACATGGAAAGGAATAATCAATTTCACGGTGTTGTTAATACCAGTGGCTAATGAGGTTTTATTCGCGGAATCAACGCCCAATTGTTTTTTGCAGACATTCAATCGTACAAGCATATATTTTATATCAGATTTTGTATCTCTCATGTTTTTTACTAGCTAAATATCCTTATGAGATACAAGGTATTATCAACGCGGGGATAACTTTATTTGCCTCCTCCAGCGCTGTCGATCGGTTTAAGCTGTGGCGTCTTTCTGTTTAAAACAATTATTGTTTAATTAGGAGGCGGTCGACTCGGAAATATCTGTGGTGGCTTCAAGCCACGGATGGGAGCATCTATATATCATAGCTTGTAATTCCAGTAGAATCTAACACTAAAATTCCAAACTAACTACGACCTACGACTGCAATGTATATAGGCAGAGCACCTGGAATTCGAGCGAAGGCAAATATGGGGAATCGTCAGTGTGTTTGGTCAGTCGTTCGTGGTTTTACCAGCTTTGCAGCGTACCGTAGAAATGAACTAATGCATTCAGTTGGACTCCGTTTCGCCATTATATATTGGCTCGCTGGTTCCTATTTAATTTAGAGCAACGTTCCATGGCCGCGTGGCCTAATTAAAATTTTAGTGATTGTTAGTGCCCCTAGCATCAATACTTTTCCACTGTTGATCCCAGGGTTTCTCACTATTGGGCAAATAACAGTATGCTTTCACAATCTTATGCATGTAGTGGTTCTAGGGCTTTTTGGAAAAGTATTTTCTACGGAATAAGAATTAGGCAATGTTCATTATATTTTAACAAAAGGAGGCTTGCGCAAAACCTGAAAGAAATTAGGTGAACGACAAATTAGGGCTCCAATTCCGTTGTGCATGTAAGTTAGTAGCTAATGAAGATAGCATAATTTAATAACGATGTGTTCCTGTTTACGAAGATGTGCATCTGGGTTCACAGTACCATTTTGAAAGATGAATTCTCAAAGTATATGCATCTCTTTTTCAGTGGAAGTTGTAATCAAATATAATTTGTAAAGCATTTTCTCCAAACCTCATTAAGCGACACTGTATTGTATGAACACGAAGAGGAAATTGTAAGATTGCGTAGTAAGCGGAGAAAACGGGATGTGTATTTTACCAATAAAAATGTTAGAAGCATCCGAGGCTATAGTTTTAGCGGAGAGAATTTAATTTTAAGCTCTTTTCCCCGACACTACATGTTCTAATAATTACAAAATTATTAATGAACGGTTAAAATTCCTAGGATAAGACCAGTTGTTGTTCAGAATATTCTACGGGAAGAGTTCATATATAATTCTATATACGCGCTTTTCTTTATTTATGGCACACTTTGGCTCATTTTCTCTCGCGGTGAAGATTTTGGTGGTGGTCTTGTTGCTAAATATCTATTACGCCGCGGATCCGAAACCCATCTGCTTTAAGACCCAGTTTCTTGAAAGTATTCGAGCTCCGTTCGTATACTTATAATTATTGGTATGTGCATGCATTAGTGCAACTAAGGGTTGTCTGAACTGAATATGAGATCCTTACTTAATTATGATAAGTTTGGTACGATGCGAGTTCCCTTGTTGGTTATTAATACGTAATAGAATTTATGCAGGGCTTTAAAACGGGGGAAACTGTCGGAATGAAGTAGTTGGTTAGACAAGTTAGTGCGATCTTAAGTGGAAGTAGTGTCCGTTTCCCTTGAATAAAATATTGGGTGGGATTTTCAAACGATGCACTTTACAGAGTCTAATGCTGCTGGAGATGGCAACGAGACTGAAGTCTAAAGGCCATTTCATAAATGCAACAACGAACGCCACTCCTTGTATAACTGTACTTTAATGTTGGTTAATTTCACTTTTGTGCGTAAGTATGCACGCAGAAGACTAATGTTATATGTAGTAGTGACGGCAGCTGGATAATAGTTTTTGCTCTATCCAGCTGTCAGGACACTAGAGTATCTGCAGTTTAGCTAACATAAGAGCTGATTTCGGATCTTTATCACATCTTTCTGTATGCCCGTCTGTTATAACTATGTATACCGAATATAATTTTACATATACGTAAAATTATATTCGAGTATAAACTGTTTCTTACCCTGTATATTTCTTCTATATACCGCTAGAAGCCATGCTAACACCAGAGATATTATCTAAACAGATATAAAACCATGTTGGCATTGATACTTTATTACTATCAATTTGCTCCATAGCAGTGTACATTTCAAGTGCTTCTACACTTTCACGATGTCCTGTAAAGTAGAACCGTTTGACTTTTATGTATTATGTATGCCCAGTGTTTGGTGAAGTGTATATAACAGACGCAGCTCACGGTTTTGGTGTTGTCGAAGTGAATACAAACATTTCGAAACGCGGGAACCCAGTGAATCTAGCTGATACTGATAGTGCATTTGTAGCCGTAGTATCTCATCAGCTGAAACAAATAGTGTTGTAAATATATAAAGGGAGATTATTCTATGGACTAGTAGGTATTCCTTACCCTTTAGCAAGTTATTGAAGGTACGTGCACTTGTACATACAACAATTTATACAGCTTGGCTGTATCATCTACGATCTTACTAGGTCCAAACACCAAATTCAATTTTATCATCACCTGTTCCTAGACTGAACGTCTTTACTATTTTACTATTTGCTACCGCTGTGAACCCTAATTTTAAGATACTTAGTTGGACAACCAGTTCGACTTATTGTGAAATTTCGGAGTGGTTGCTATAATACTGATACTATAATAATGATATTTATAAGAGCATCTTATAAATGCAATTATGCAGTACATATATGCGGATACATATGATGTCGTAATGCATGTATACTTACAGGGCTAGCAAGCTCTTATGACCAGGAAAGCTGCAGAAAAAATTTATATTTGTGCGGATGCAGTTTTGAGAGAAATTCGAATAACACATAAGCCCGAAAGGCATTACTTCGTCTCTTCTCCCGAATTTAGAAGGATGAGAAAATTTGACGCTACAATGTTATTCACTGGATTTCATAGCTTACTTATTAGATCTTGCGTACACATATTTCCTAACTCTTTATAGGAATGTTACTCACCCCGCTCGTTATCTGTTATCTTCTTCTCTTCGTCGAGTAAAGTAGTATAGCAGTGTCTACTATAACATCATTCTCAGAAAGGCTAATTCAGGACAGAAAAGTGACGGCTGTAACAACCGCCTCCGCGCGTCTCGAGGCATGATTAGTATTTACTTTTAAACAGAATTATCATTATTTTTTTTAACTTGAGCAACAAGAATTTCCTGTAAGGGAAGGTTGACATATGGAGGCGGGTCCGGTTTACTCTAAATAATCTTTGTGAGGTACTGAATGCCAAGCTGGAAGGATAAGAATTTTAATTATTTTGTTGTTATTTTTTTATACTTATTTTAAGCTTGAAGAGTTCTTGTCCTTTTCAAGACAGACTTAATAATCTTAGATAAACTGTTTATCTCATTGAGATTTTAATTACTAGATGGAAATGTTAGAAGTGTTTTCTTTTTTCGTTAAAAGTGTTTTCTAGTGTTAGATGAGAGTGTAAAGCCTCACGTAAATTCTTTGACGGATTCATTGTTGGTTGAGCTTGAAGTCATATAATTTTTTGTAGGACAGCGCAATGATTAAACTATCCTAGGATATTGCATTGAAGGAGAACGTGACGAACGGGGTTTTTGGAATATAATGGAAACATTTATTAATTTACTATGGGACCACAGTGTGATTCTTACATGGAGGGTGTAACTTTTTGCACAGGAAACTTTGTTGTTACTTCCCTTACTTTCAAGCTAAATCATGATGAAATGTGAGTAGAATTTGAAAATGAACGAACCTGTTTTATTATTACGGCGTACCTCTTTTTGTTGTGGTGCCTTTTTGTTTTTTTCCCGTTTCATTCCAGTAAGCTCAACAGATGAGGTTAAGCTTCCTGGCTCCAGACCCTGCATTCAATACAGATAGCTTGAGTGATATTAAATATTTTGCAGGTGGATTTAAATTTGGGGTAGCCCGAAATGAAGATGATGGGGATGACGCAGTTCAAAAATGACTTTCAAAATTGATCCTCTCATATTTTGCTACATTTTACGACATTTCCTATATTGTTCCTAAGCTTATAATTATAAGCTTTGGTAACGTAAGTATGCATGTTTCTTTTAAGCATGGTATGACTTTACACATATAGGTGTACCTACAGAAATGATTGAGCACAAGAAGAGACACCAACTGTTTCACAGTGCTAATTTGAATTTTCAGTTTCATTTTCTCGTCTCCTTGCCTTTACACTTGAGGACGTGACGACTGGGAAGAGTCGGTATGTCACGCCGCAACTTACGCGGATCAGAGAGGAATTATGTAACCTAATCCTGTAGGTTAATATGAAAAATACTTACCTACATATACTTAATTTAGTAGTAGGATACTGTATATTTCACTACCAAAAATGCAGGCACAAGGCTGCGTTATAACTCCTAGTGTGCGTCTTCCACTGTATATCGCATCATGTCAAAGCTTGTATTCCTTTGAGCTTGAGTTAGTTTTCGGAGAAGTGCATATCCATTCAATGCATTATTCCTCATTCGAGTGTGCTATGAGGGGCGGTATGGGGTAAAAATGCATTTTGTTGGAAGCACTGGAGCAGTGGGTAGACAGCTTTGAATCTTTACGAAGGCTTCTCATGCCCGTGCATTGCTATGGGAAATTCATTTTACTTGCACACTTCTGCTTTACTTCTACACTTTGAAGCGCATATCGGGATTCATCTTGTCTCCAAACAACTATAGCGATTCAGCATGCTCTACACTTATACGTATAGTATCATCTTATGCCTGCACTCCTTACACCCCAGTATCATCTTCGTCTTCGCCACTTGAACTAGAATATTTCTTGGAAATTTAGGGACCGTGTACATCGCAGTCGACAGGTTCGGGTGATGTTGGCTTGTTAATACTCAAATTTACCTCGGATTTACTTGTGCGTACATACTAATGGTGTGCATGTAGGTTGACTAACGGCGAGTCCTTATAGGCTTTATAAAGCACAGTCAAGAAGAAATGTGATGTTTCAACTGGAGCGAGGAGTAAAAGCAAAGTTGGATGGAACAAGTGAATATGCTTCACGAAGCGTGTGTGTGTGTAGTTCACAAAGCCTTTCTATATTTGCAGCAGACGGTGGTGTAATTATGAAATAGTGTTTTTCAAAAGAAATTCCTCCTCGGAAGAGTCTCCAGGGGTTGACATGGCTAATGCATAGCAATTGCTAGCGCATTACTTTATTGCTTTTACGGTAAGCTGACTACTGTTGCAGTGTAATAAGTGAAATATAAAGACTATATATTCCTAAGGCATGCATGTCTCAAATTAAGGAGAAAGAGTCCAACATGTTAAGCAACGCTTTTATTCTGTATTATATGCAAGGAATTTGGCTTAGCCATTGGGACTTGATATCTAGAAGATGATGGTATATCTGTAAAAGTAACAACAGATAAAGAGAGGCAAGAAAACTGGAGGCAGTTTCCAAAGGAAATTCTTTTGTTTATTGGAATTTTGGTGTTGATATCTATATACTTGACGTACATAGTATAGATAGCAGATGCAATGCCAAATGCAGTGTTTGCATTAGAAGATACGTCCAATGCTTCTAAGCTCGTATTCAATTTAGCTCTCCTCCCTTCCATGAAATTAATTAGTTTTCAGCAAGGAAGGATTCAATGTGAATTATGAGTCTCCGTCAAGCTAAACAACTTAATGTGGCTGAGAAGCGAGTTGTTTAAGAAGTCAATTGCTGTCCCCCTTGTACATGGATAACATTCAATTAGAGGGCTGTCTAATAATTCAAATTAGCTATTTTCGCTCACCGCCGCTTTTTATCCACATATTTATCAACACTGTTCGATGGACCTGTTCATACTGTTTCCAATTATTTACACCATGCTCAGTCAAATCTCATACTGTTTTTCCTGTGAATTAGTTCCCCGTTGTTTCTTAGATTATTGTTTTTATACTGCTGTAAGTGTTTTTATCATTTAATCAAATACTTAAGATGTCTTCATTTGTAAAATGTGTACTCTTGTCTGGAACTACGGTTTAATCTTCTCAATAAAGTGACAGGTGGAGTTTATCAGGATACAATTTCTGTCTGGAACCTGTCTAAATTTTAACAAATTGTGGTTTTTATTTTGTCAGGATTACCGCTATACGCAGCTCCCTCGTTGATTTCAAAACTTGAAGCAAAGAAAGCATCTATAACTTCTATAAGCAAGAAAACCACTGAGCATCGTCAAAAGGATCGAAGTGCAGTCGTGCGACATAGTCTCATCTTTGGATTAGCCTGGTAAGCTACATTTTGTATTGCATAATCAATTTTATGTTACGAACTGTAACTATAAAGAAGTTCACTCCACGGAACAAAACTCCCCATATTTTCTTTCATCTGCGGCGTTAGAAAGTAAACTTTTGGTCTTGCCAATCTTTACTGCCTATAGATGCGTAAATAGGATACTTCTTTGCAAGGTCATAGCATTAGAGGAGGCATTAAGAAACCCTTGAGAAAAGCATGCTGTTCCAGGAGCATCTCCCGGCGTCAAGAATAAAGAAATCTATTTAAGTATCATATTATCTAAATAATGTAAAGTCATAAAGATAAGTGTAGATTGAACATCCCAGACAGACAGTCATAATGGTTTGGATAACAAAGTTATGATTACAGCTTCGAGTACTCTATGTACTATTGCAGTGTTATATACACAAGCCACACGGTCTGTTCAAATTTTTTGTTCTTTAGCTAATATGCTCCAACTGTATCATATCAGCTTAGATGGGTCGGATTCCTCCGTTTATGTAAGAGTGGGTCGGGATTGTGTCATAAACACCAAAACAAGAGGAGACTGGAAGCTGTAAAAATGTAAATTTGGCTTCTTATCTTTCACACCTTCTGCTCCATCCTTGTTTCATTTTGTACTTGCACGAGAGCTGCCTAAATCGTAAATGAAATGTAACTGTTGACGGATCTGTTATTTGAGACTGCATTGAGTTCTGCAATGCGTTCTTTATTACCAGAGATGGGATGGATGATGTTATGAGATGTATGTATTATGTTGTCGATGCATGTAGTCAAGTACTTATTTTTGAATAGCATTAGTTTTCAAAATTATTGTAATGCAATGTCATTTAATTTGCAGTAAAACTTTTTATAGCCCTTACAAGAACATTTCTTCGTCACGAAGTTAAATCATTTATTACAGGCAAGATTCGCGATACTAACATCTTACAAATAGCTTCAGATAACTCGGGGAAATATTTTAATGTCAACTTTCATTTCCATTTTATAAATAGAGTCCAAGTAAGGGCTTATGTTGACTTGCCTGTTTTATTGCACGAATATAATATCCCCGACTAATGTTTTAGTGCTGAGTAAACATTTTTTAAGTACGTGCATAATATGTTTTTATGTTATGAAGTGGCGCTAAGACAATTGAATAATGATATGGAGTCTATTGACACCCATAAATCAACTTGGGTAAAGATTGTTTAAACTCACAGAAATGGACGTTTTCAAACTGAGGCAAAGATCGCCAGTATATTAGAATTCATGGGGTCCTAAATTTTCCCTTTCAATGACTTACATTCATTCTTGAGATAACACGAACGGCAGGGAACAAAGTTGTCTTCAGCATGTTGTCTATACACTTTTCCTTTGAGAGCAAGTGTGTCTCTGTCTCTGCAGAGCAAGTCTAACATTTGTTCAAAGCAATTGTCTCAACTGAAAACACAAGTGCGTGTGTAGTCATAAGAGATAAATAGCATCTTAGAGCGGAAAAAAAATAAAAAACGAAAACAGATGACCCTACTCATTATCACAGTTTATCCAATATATATCTGTACCAATAGATTTGGGTTATTAGACTTAAGAATTGGTATAGTATAAGGCAAGGAACTCCGCCTCCATGGACAAAGATTATAGTTTTTTCGTCTCTCAGTTGTATCGTAATCTTTGATTTTCATATGGCCGGGTTCTTCCAATCGCATAAACCGTTTAAGGGAAACCTAAGTTTTGGCGGTCGCTGAAAGGTTTTAGTGTAAAAGAAGAGTTATACCCACCGAGCTTCAAATGTTTTGACACGTCGTTTTTCTTCATGTTCAAATATTCTCTTCCAGTGGATTCTTCTTTTTCCTTTTCTTCTGTAAGTAGTGGCTCTATGAATATACCTTATACTTTGGTGTTATACAGATACGTACATAATTTGGTAATGCTATACATGTATGTATTTAGTTCTTCCCATGTAGTGTAGCCGTTTTCCATCGTTTTCTTCTTTCGGACTATCTTGACGTCGGCTTTGGTCTTGTTTGCTTGAATGAGACTACTATATAACAGTAGGAAACTAGCCCCAACGTCCGTAGACAGGTCACATATGTAAGTGCTTTTCGATTTGGGAAAGACAAGACATTAATTTAGAGTGGAGGAAGAGAGAGAGAGAAAAAACTCATAAATTAACAATGGTAGGATAAAGAAGAAATGTGGGATTGTGTATGTCCCAACTATTTTTTTAAACCTTACCCGCCTTTTGTCTTTCCCGGCTTTGCTGACGTTCTCCGTCAACAGGCATTAGGAACCTTCAACATGTGCATTATTTTAGGATACGTATATATGTATTTACATGAAAGCTTCTACTTACAGAGATATATTGAACATAGGTATGTATATGAAACTGTCCCGGAACGACGACAAAGTACTAAAGATATTCTGTTGGGTTTTAAATTCGACCGTTTAGATACTACGTATGAGGAAGGTAGCCTATTAGCATTTACTCTTCGTAGTGTGTGGGTCCTTGAGTAGCTCCAGTTGTGCAGCAGAAGTCCCTTCTGTCGAAAGTGGAGCCGTAAAAACTGTGAAAAATAAAAGTTGGACATAAAAATCGAGGAACAAGTGCCGAAATGAAGGAATAAAGTGAATTGAAGGATAAAAACGACCTGGAGTTTGGTCTCAAGGAGAAAATGCAGAGGAGGAGTGAGTTGCCTGAGTTTAAGGAAGAAGGTTAGTGTGGAGTTGGTATGAGTTTTAGCACGAGGATAGTTAGCACTATATGGGAATTTTTGCATTATTTTCTATCTTCTCCAATTGCTTCTCTCCCTGGAAAAAGAGTACTTTGGAAATGGAATAAAGACAATATACTTTGACTAGCAGGCAGAAACTGTTATAGTGTGCGGACTGAAGGCCGAAACACGGATGCCATCGAATGGCATAAACCATGTTAGGAAATGGGAAATCCATACTTGTTCAAATTGATGATCCATTTATATGCCTGCTTCTCAAATGCTTTCAATTCACCGTCAGGCCACTCCAAACACATAAGCATGGACTCGCTGCTTTTAAATGTGTCTGGATTGTGTGTAGGTGTGTGTATATCTCAGTGTGCATTTGAAAGGTTAGTCGTTACATATCTACAGCGAAGGCATAACTACCCTGGTGCTGGAACTGCTAAATGGTTTTCTGCCCATGGAGAATTTCTGTGTTTACTGCCGGTAAATGTGTGCCATGCATCGTATGCTCTGTGCATTCAATGAAGATATCAATATACACGTTCAAAATACATATAAAAGTTTGTAACACCCTAAGTATTTTGTGCACACGTAGCTATTCTCATACATGCGTAGATATAGCTATGTGTAATACAAAAATTTATCGAAGACAGTGTTATGTATGCGCGTACCGCATTTGTAACTGCAGTCTAATGCCAGTACAGATCATTTCTATCCATAAAAACTTACTATTACTGGGCGCTTGTATTTATACCAACGCTTGACTTTTTTCATGATTTTCCATTACATATATGTATGACCGCTAGAATTTAGTAATAGTTTTGGCGTATAAAGTGCGCGTGTAGGGATGTCATAGAAAGCTTTTAGTTTAGTATGTTCAGTTTTGCAATATCATGCACCATAAGCATACTTTTTAGCGAAGGATTCTACATGTATAACCCTGTCAAAAGAAATGGTGTTTATTAGAGTTACGGATGGGAAAAGGTAAGAAGAAAAAAGAAGGATTGGAATTTAAGGAGGTAACCGTTCAAGTTACATTTCATCATTGATTGTACAGTTAAGAAAAGAGCTTTACGACTCCCGATGGATGGGTCCAATTTCCTGAAATGGATTAGTGATCCGGGATCTTGTCGTTGGAGGTGGAATCTGTCATAGTCATGGAGCAGTACTTCATTCTAGTACAGAGATTTGGATCCGTGACAGAAAGTTCATTGGAATTGGTGGATTAAAGATTTTCTATATCACTCACGGTTAAGTGCGTAAATACGTATGAAGGTATACAACTTGAAATAATAAATTTCGTCACAATATAGAAAAGCAAATTTATAAAAAGCTATGTAAAATGTTGATACAAAATAATAGTAATTCGTGAGTGGCTCAAGTAAAATCGGCTAAACGTAAAGTTTATAAAACTTCGTAAGCTACTACATGACAATACCTTCGTGTATGGTAATTTAGTTGCACAGTGTGTGAACAGTCGTTAGATTTCCATTTGTGATTTTTCTCATGAGATGGTGACGACGGACATTTATTTACTATGTAACCTCCTGTGTCTTTGGACCTCCTGGTCTAAGTCAGACTAGCCACTATATATACGACTACTACTGCCAACAGCGCAGGAAGAAAGGGGTAACGAAGGAAGATATAGGTTGAGGAATGAGAATAAAAGAGTTGAAGCAAAGTAAAAAGTGAAGAAAGTCGAGATGGGGAAAGCACTGAGCGGGGAAATCCATTTCCGCTTTTTTCCCGCTCTTGCTCCACTCTATCTTTTTTGCGTATAGATACTAAAACTCTCACAGTAGATGTAGGTTGGTAGGGTGTGTAGTCTTAAAAGTACTTTATTCAACCTCGTTGTGGGTATGAAGATTTTGTTATACTCGAGTATAAAAGGTTTGTGTTGGTACGCAGACTTTTGCGGCCTACACACAAGATATAAGAGGGATAATTTATTTCTTCTTTTTTCTTCCCGATATTTGCCGTCGTCCGTGGGAATGAATTATGAGAGAAATTCACGTCGATAAGACCTAAAATGACTTTTGTCGTCGGAATGCTCACAATCTATCATTTGTCAAATTAAGTCCTCCTTATCACTATCCAATCTTCTTGCTGAATTACCTACCTTATACATAGACCTTATTCCATGATGGCAATGAGTGGGGTTGATGGTGAAGGAGTCATGGCAAACCTTGACTCGGCCTGACACAACTCTAGTCTTTTTTCTCTCTCTCTCCTGCTCGCTTTCCAACTCTGGCTTTTTCAACTTTTCTTTTCTCAAGAGTTTATTATATGAAGAAGTTACTTCTTTATTATAAAACCGTCTCTCTTCAAACTTGCAAGCTTCAAGAATATATCACTTGGTCTATTGTAAAGGAAACACTTTATGTCCGGTTTTGTTACTCTCGTCCTTTAATTCATTTATCTGGATCCTCTGCTGCTGGTTTTAGGATAAGATGGTCTGATTATACTCTTTTTACCATATTACCAGCTGACTTAGCTCTTCTTACTACTCTTCCTGGTTGCATCATGTGAAGTCTAGAGTTGACTGGATTTCTTTTTGAATTAATCCAGTATTTCCCACATGGCTCTTTTGTTTTACACAATCTTTTAAGTCTGTACGTTGGAGGATGGCAGGACGTAAGAAAAAATAATTATTATACTGTAACGAAATGTGAAGTGATTTGTATCCTTCTGTGTCTCTTGTCTTGGAGAATAAGTAATGCAGTTCTTTCATTAATGCTTGTCATGGTAGATTAACGAACTAAGAAAAGGTTTCTTGACGAAGATTTGCTGTGCATTTTTTTCTCTTTACTCTACACGGTCCACCATTATGCTTACAATCCTTTCATTCGGTCCGTTACTTACTTACTTATACTACCATTGCGTGCTAAGTTGTACATACATCTACCCGGTTGCAGAAGGGAAAGAATTAGGTCACATGTCTATCTCCATTGTTTCGTCGAGATTGTGCTAGCTTAGAAAAATTATGCTTTCTCTATAAACGTCAGGCTTTGAATGAGCAGCCTTAAAAAATTTTTGGCAGATATCCTAAAAACTTTCACTCGTGCTGCAGATACCGTCAGTAGCTTAAGTTTTGTACAGATATTTCTGTTGTAAAAGGAAGGACTTGTATGGATTTTGTAACTTGGAAGGAATTGCTTGTATGGATTTTGTAGTTGTAACTTGTAATGAATTACTTGTTTGGATTTTTTAGTAGTTACTAGTAAAACGAAAGATTTGGTTGCCGTGATGTGAGTCTTCAGCAGATGGATTAGTTGGTAAAACCGGCTTGTTCATAAGTAGCTATATAGATACCTAATACTGGCATGCATATGATATATAGCATGCTTCGAAGAAAGAAATGTGAGTAGAAGCGAAAATTGAAAATAGAATCACGCCTTTCTCAGCTCATTTATCATGAACACCAGAGAGGAACAAGTGTTAATTGAACAGGGGGAAAGCACTTTGTTTTGTATGTGTATCTAGAGTCAGCTTTTTTGTTGCTTCCAGGCTTGATAGTCTCACACTCATTGAAGGAGCATTGTAATTAAAACTGCAATTACTCACCAAATATACTTGCATATACTCTTCGTGGCAAGTTAAGTTTGACAACTTCCCGCTTTTTTTTTACTTTTCTTCCTTTCAGCAACATCAAGATTCATTAGATGTGATATCCGTGTTTTGTAACATTTTGGCAATTTTGACAAAGTGAGAAATGTAGATAGTGCCGACAGAAAGGTGAAGTATAGGAATTAATGAATTTTAGAAGTTAGCTATGGCGAGCTAAGAAGACATGGTTCATCATTCATGCATTCACTTGTGAGAAGAATTACTTTTCGGGGGAAGAAGTGTACGAATCAGAAGAAGAAAGCATTCGCGCGGAAACTTTACGATCAATCGCGGATTCCCAAATGGGACTTTTCTCCAAACCTTTCTGTATCTATAGCTTATATCTATTCAATACCTACGGGCAATAACTTTTTGCATTATGAATCTACTAGGTATAATGCATTTCTGCTATAATTAATTATGAAAATCTCTAGGAAGTTGAACGAGCTGAGAGCTAAAGTGCATTAACTTTTCTCCGGCAATCTTCATTTTCAAGAGTTTTTGCAGAGAAAGAGTTGAAGCATGCCGTAGGAATTAATTTTTAAGGTATGTAAACGTCTGCTGAACAATGGGACGACATGTACATGTAGAAATTTTAATTGAAATCCTTCCTTTCGACGAACGTAATAATGTAAATGGCAAAATATAATCAATAGGGATGTCGGCATTTGAAGCGGAGACACACACCGCCCCGAAGTTAGTACAGAGGTAGTGCAGAAGGGTGTATAGAACGAGGAAGCTGTCCGGTAAAAGCTTTTAGAAATTTAATGTAAGGGATGATAAAGACAGGAAAAGCGGGTTCATCCTACTTTAATGTATCGCATACGCTCATCTCTCGTCCCAACTGCATTTGGCTAACTGCCTCTTTATTATTTTAGTGCTAACGCCTAGCACACCAAAACAGCACAGATGTATGCTGTAGAGTAGCACTACATTTTAATGTAAAAGTAAATTTTCAGTGGGAAAAGTAAACCTCCTGGAGGGTCTGAAAACGACCGATCCGTTTTCCATAATCAAAGATGAACGAAATCAATGCTGTACCTATAGCAAAACCCCTATGCTCTATATACTTACTTTTATAGCTCTACTATATAATGTTCCCACTGTATTTAAAGACTTACTGTATAACGCAATATTTGTCATGTTTTGCACGCTTAACTTATGCGTAAGTTCGAGTTGATGAAGATACTGTAGTCACTGCTGTGTCCCATGTAGGATGATAGAACGGGCGACTAAATGGAAGTAAATCATTGATAACGGAAATGGAAGTTGAAAGAGTCAAAGGGTTGCACATGTGCCCAAGTTTTCTCGTCTTTGCCTGCCCTTTGAGATTCTCAATTCTCATCCCCAGTCCTCCCGCGTAAACCCTTTAATGCTAATATAAATGAGCCAAGTTATTATTTTGATTATGTTGGAGGCATTGTGTGATCGAGGAGCTTTTGATTTATTTCTAGTGACGCTTATCGAAGAGTGCATGCATCCCTATGAAGTTTTAGTCCACTTGTGAAGTTATTTTAATAGTATGTATGAAGAATTTTCAAGGGAATATAATTTCAAGAAGCAAGATTACTATTAAATACAACCTCGTTTAAGCTATGTTTATATTTTGAAATCGTTATATTTATAAAGCTTACTCTTGTGTAGAGCATCGATACGGACAACACCCGGTTTGTTTATAGTGCATACAGAGATGGGGTTAAGCGTAGTTTTGCTTATGAGCTGAATCATGTCACGGTTATAAATGTAAGTTTGGGGAGTCTAGAGCTCGAAACCGTTTTTCCAGGATATATCCGCCATAATTCACGTTAATTGAGAGTTGTGAGTTCATATTGTATAAGTTGGAGTTAAGTTCCTCTCGAGGGTATAAATCCTCATTGTTAGTTGATTGAGCGCTCCCTACATTGTGGAACCAATAGAGCGTGGGAATTAGATCAACTTGAAATTATTATTTTCTTGCAGGCTTCTTCATCCCGCGGTGGTTACCACGGTAAAATGCTGTGCACTAAGAATTTTAAATGCTAGTCTTGAAATTAAACATAGGTACGTGTATAGTGTATTAAACAGTTCATATACATACTTATATACCCATGTGATTTTATAAGACAAGCTGGGCTCGTTTGAAGAAGGAGCCGATTCATTACTTTTAGGAATAACCGAATTATTGTTATATCAGCAAAATGTTTTTGAGGATGAAAGAGATATAAAGATATGTGACTATATGAAAAAAATCTATCTACTCTTCAGAATAGTTCAAGTATAATATTAGTAATCGTTGTAATAACTAAAATGGATATATAAGTATAATATTAATATAATAATGGCACTACCTCGTGTAAAAATTGGCACGCCGGAATATTCTTGGATACGATTCAGAAAATCGAATACGGTATGTACAAATATTTGATAAAAAACATCTATACACATAGTATTAAAGTAGGGACAAATTCATTGTTATGGCAATAATTGAAGTAGCAGAAGAATGCACAGCATAAGGTTGCCATAAGAATATAAGATTTCACGTGTGTGTGTTTGTCTTTTGCCAGTTCTCTTATTCATCATCCTTTTTTGGTTTTTGCTCATCACACACACGATATGTATTTTACCATAATAGTAGATACGCTCATGTGTTAGATTACTGCTACGCTTAGCTGACTGTAGCACAAATTTCACGGGTTCTACTGCTCTTCCTTCGACATTCCACATACGGGGATACACGCGCACAGCTATATGTAGTTGACTCAGCAAGACAAGTCTAAGGTTGAGTTGCTTTGCTTGAGGAGCCAAACAGAAGTCAAGTGAAAGTTTCGAATTCCCTTGATTATTGTGTAAACGAACTTTCCCTGGAGCTTCATAGTTACATGTATGTATGTATATATATTTCTATGTACCCATGTTGACTTTCCTCCTTTCCCCTCTTTCTTCTACTTATAAAGATTATATGAAAGTCAAGTCTCCTTGAGGTTCCCGAAGATTATTGTGGATTCTTCTGTTATATTCGTTACCACTACTACAGCTAGTCCTTCTCTTGCTATTACTACTCCTACAAGATTGATTCCTCCTCGTCGTGTGTTTTATAAGAGTAACTACGTGCTTCCTCTTCCTTTAACCACAAAAATTGATACGGTAAGGGAATGGTTGAGAGACCGGGCTTCGGCTTTATTGTTTAACCGTTTTTTCTTTGAGTTATCAAGGAATGGGCGTTCCGACTCATCGTCAGTCGGACTGTGCAAGCTCCACTCTCATACATTACTTCATATGGCACATAAGGAACTTCTGTTACATGATGTATTGTATATAGATTTAGTGTGCTAGAGGATATCGTAAATGTTCAAGATATGAGTAATAACGAGCTAAGCGGTTGTTCCAGTCTTTCAACTTTCCTCGTCGTACTTGGTCTCCTGAGTCCACAGCTTTACCTTGTTGGCTACTGTAAGCTCTTAGACCCTGTACGTGTATCTTCGTGTCTCTACACTTGATATCTCGTATCTAGATAAAATGTATTATGTTTTTATAGATGAATGTTATGGGCTAAATGATTTGATCGCATACATATAATGTATTATACATATATACACGTAGATGTATTTCGATTGATGGCATTTTTCTATAAATACATGTGCATATCTTTTGCATTTCTTCCGCTTCATGGAACAATTAATACATATATCCAGATAGAAAGACTTCTTTTAGCCATGTATCCTTAATAATTACATTTCTGTTGAGTTGTTATTGTTCTTTTAGCATGTGTCAGGCCTTTTCTTCCTGCATTTTATTGAATCAAGCAAGATAATCCAAATGTTTTTTCTGCGAATTATATTTCAAGGTCCGTGTTTACTGTGTGAAGCCATAAATTGTGAGTTTCGAATACAAATACAGTGAGGTGGTATTTTTATAAGCTGAACAGCATTTTGACTATGAATTGTTGTGTATTATGCTATGCCGCTTTCTCAAATATAAATCTACTGGTGTTATTAAATAATATTAGGACCGTTCCGTGTTTGTTAGTTCGTATGAATTCGTGTAGTACCAAGGCTTCTTGTTGTTGCATTGAACAAGAGATGTTTCAACTTCTGAGAATTTGAACTATAATGTGTGATTTTGCTTTGCTGTACCTTTGCTTGTATGTGGACGGTTTGAATGGATGGCTTTAGTCGCTGTTGGACAAGAATATAGAAATTGAAGCAGAGACTCAACCTTAGGTTACATAGTGGTACTGTAGAATTTACCAAATAAAAGTGCATCTGTATTCACAGAAAGTTTTGTTGCCGTACCTTTCTTTACAAGCGTCTATTTCTCTTTGCGCATCTCTCACTCGTGTAAGGTTCCGTGGTTACGATGTATGTATATTGCCGAATGCGTGTTTTGTATTGACAATAAGTAGCTTTTTTACGCTTTGTATCACTTCTCTTGAGTACTTTCTTATCGAGTATAAAATTGTCTATGCTACCAGTGAGTTTCTTCTAAGAAATCTTGCTCTTTGTGGGAATTTGGTCTTGAGCAAGGATCCACCTTCTTGTATTAGGAATTTCTTCATAACTTTTATCTATATCTATATTTTCATTCTACTTACCATGCGGTTTTGGATTTATTTTTCTCGCTACATAAGAAATTGTATTAGTTTTTGTATTGTAAGGGAAAAGTATTACATATTTTCGCTTCTTTGAGTATAGCGATCGGGATGAAAATCTGTTGTAATAAAAGCATGGTAGTCTTAAATAAGAACGCTTAAGTAGTTTTAACATCTGTACGTTCTTTATGTTAAGGGAAAATCGAAGCAGCTTAAATTTTTTTCTTTGAGCATGCACACATACGTCTTGGAGGATAGTCATAATTTGTATGTTCTTCATGAACAAATCTGCTCCTTACTGCATTGCGTCATAGGATTTTGACATGGAATTACTATTGGGATGTTCGAGATTGACAATCGGAGCGGTGGATAAATTATTGATGGAGGTTCCTAGCTGGTGATGGTGGTGGTCTTGCACACGTTTATGTATGTAAAGGTAACCACTTCCATGAATAACTTGAACCGTAAGTATACATCAGCTTGCATGCGTGTGGGAAGATGAATAAGTGATCTTTTGACGATTCTTCCAGACTCAAACATGATTGATAGATTGAACGGAATTGTTTTGCTCCACTGGGGCAATGAGGACTCAGCGAAGAGTACAATCCCAGATTTTTCATGCAATTTTCATTCAACACTATTGACCGTTCATCCATCTTTGAACTCTTTGAGGACTGGATACATATTACTTGTGAAGCCACTCAAAACGTGCAGAGGCGCAAACAATAAACGATGAATTAATGATTGAAACATACATAACATGTAGTGTTGTTGATGCTCATGCTAAAGGGGAGAAGTGGAATAGTCCCGACTGATGGTACCGTAGAGAGGATTAATGATAATAATGATGGAAAGGATTCCTGTCAGTTTGCGTTTTCCGATTCTTTGATAACATCAACGATATGTGTAGCACCTGAAATACATGAAATAGTTTCCGAGAATGTTTTTCCTATGATTTCCTCGTGTATATAGGTCCATTAGATCTAAATACATGCTGTACTGCTGAATGTATTTTCTCGTTTTATTAAAGTATATTCGCATTGAAATGCATACACCTAAGGAAGGTTCAAAGGTAGTTACATATCCAAGTTTGTCGGGTAATGCTTTGAGTGATTTTAAACGAAATCGATTTTGCTACAATGAAGTGCTTCTGTATCAAAGTGATGATACTACTCTCATCAAACTATCTCCTCAAAGCATCACAGTTGTACAAGTTAATTCCATATAAATTCCGTTGTCCACCCGCATTTGAAGTTATGGAAACAGCTGACGAATTCGCACACAGCATGGGATTTCCATGGTTTTTTAATACCTTGGCATATATAGGTATTAATCTATAATGGGTCTACATACAATTATTGAACAGAGTATAGAAATACATACTCAATTTTGAGAACTACACATATGCATGTAAGCTTTAAAAGATATATAACACATGTGTGTTGACATTACCATTCCAAAGCAATCGCTATTCAAGTTTGTTCAATACGCACTTTAGACTACAGTGTACTAATATAGGCGTCAAAACAAGTAAGACTAGTGAGTTTACAATTCAATGCTTGTAGGCCTCGGAGTGTTGATTCATCCGTTTTAATTAAGTTTCAAATATGTTTAGACTAGTTTCATTATAATTTAACGGAATATCACTGTGTCCTTGTCGTTGTCGGTGAGGGTGAACAGGAAAAATCAGACAGATAAAAATGAGTCCGAAATGGGATTCTTAACTACAGAGCAATGAGATACTTGTGTACTTTTACACTTTCAAAGAGACAGCGGAGATGTGGATAAAGCTTGTATCGACCTCCTGCTGTTCACTTCCATTAACTAGCCCATCATACAGATGTGGCCAGTTTTATACTTTCAGAATGTAAAATTTAGTGTGTAGATGTACCACTTCAATGGTGAATGCGATCATCGATGCTATATACGCAATGAAGTTGATGTCACACGGAGAGAGCAGTGGAAGTGTGTGTAATAATGCGTGTGTATGTGAGGACGGAAGAGCAAAAATTGACGGGGCCATCATACAATGAAATTTCAAATGGACAATTCCACAATAGGTTCTTAATCGAAGTTGAAAAGAAAACTCTTTTGTTGCATGGTTTTTCTTGTGCAACCGGGGGTAATTGTTTGCCTAACTGATGCTCCTTCACTGGGATTGTGTTTATACCAAAGCTCTCCGATTCAAAACTCACTCCTCGCCTAAACCCTTCCATAGAGTTGTGGATAATATTGAATGAATAGAATTTCCTTGGTATAGGTATACTTGAGAAGCACCGAATATAACTTTGGTATAAGTATAATTACATACAATTACTTGTTCGTATTTGGTTTTTCTCCAAATCTTTTCAATGGTATAATCCTTTCGTTGAGCTTACTTAACCTAATGGGATTAGGATAGGATCGTGAAGGGCATCTGTGAGTTCCCAGTTATTAGTATTATAGCAGTTTTTCCTTTGCCTTTGAGAGGATAATTTATATTGCAAATACTGTTGCACTATTTTAAAGTTTTAGTTTTGGGACCTTGCTTTCTGTACATTGCTACCATTTGTTATACCTTCAAAGTATAGTAATATACATAAGATACATTTTTAAGTTAGGTTGCTTTTTTATAAAGATTGAATATTTGTTTAGATGGATATGAAATCTGCACGAGATTTGTTGATTCTTGGTTTAAAACGAGAATTTTTTCGAACTCCATAGCTGCCCACATGAGCCCCTGCTAAATCCGGATGGTTATAAAGGATGATGTGTTTGGGTTAGGGGAGCGAAGCCCTGATATTTATGGGTGAAGAGATACTGGAAGACTAGGGTGGATGCTATTTAAGATATTGCCGAATGTGACTACTGTTGACACTGATTCGTTTTACTATCTCCTAATTAAATCCAGATGTCTTTGTCAATGATATGAAACAGTGATAGGACCGTAGGACGGATAATTACGAGAAAGGTCAAGAGACGAGGTTGCACAAGTGGAGTGGGGCAGTTCAAGTACAGATACTGTCGAAGTTATATCGAAAACGTTTTTAAGTAATTTATAGGTATTCATAGTACGTTAGTTTAATAAGAAGCTTATTGCTTTACTTCAATCCTGCGAGGAACGGAGGAGGTCTGTAAATGTATATGTTGTGTAATGTGTACACATGGTAAAACTAAAACGATTTGATTTTGATTTAGTGTCGACTGTCTTTTCCACATCACCCAAGCAATACACAATGCAGCTAAAGTTAGCCAAGCTTTTGCCGTTAGTCTTCCGTCAATTTCACCAACTTATGTTGCTGGTACTATACACACTACTGTAGAGGGCTGTATGTTCCAAATAGACAAAGGGTGTGTAGTGTAACATATAGAAACTGTCCACGAATAAAAGGGCAGAAGCTTAAGTGTATCTTATACATTTGAGGCTACTCCTGTAGTTTGTAACAAGACAAGGATTGGATTTATTCGGGAAGGGAGAGAGAGACAGAGTTAGAAGGGCTGGAAGGTCTTGTTTCCAATCCATCTTAGTCAAGGAGATCCCCGCTCCATTTCACTTGCCATTCAAAGAGCCAGTGGTCCAATCTAACTATAAAATTCACAAAGGGATCATATAAAGCAAAGATGTTTTTATGATAAATCTTTGATTTTTTTTCTCTATGGCCATATTCCTCTTCTAAGCTATATGCACCATAGTGCAGACTCCGGATCCGTAAGTAGAATGCTGAATACTTTGATGGCATGAATGGTTGGTCACAATGCAACATGAAGTTTGGTTCCTGTATGCTGTTAACAATAATCACTACGTTATTCTCGTGTGGTTTTCAATCGCTTTCTTCCAGTACCCTCACTCCTTGACTTGATTTAAAGTTGTTTGTGTACTCTGACTTTCCAACATAATTCCACTGTGGGGACGGTACACAAGAATCCAAGACTTGCTGTATAGGAAATATGTTACAATCAATGTGATGAAGTGGGTCGTGGTTGGAGGTCGATTTAACGTCGTCTGCAGATCCATGCTTCTTGCCTTCCTGCGGACTTGATTTCTCTTTGTACCCCGTAGTTCTCTTTTTCTCGTTAGTTCAATTGTTAAATAGATACTCAGAACTTGTCTGCATGAAATGTATGGTATTTTCTGTAACTAAACGGAGTCCTTCATAGCAGGAGAGTGATAGGCTGACGGATCACTCTGACATGAGCACCACCTCATTTACAATTTTCATTGAGTATGTCTGTCTATGTGCGTCTCTATACGTCGTTCAATGTTCAGCTTGTTCAGCTCCAGCAATAATAACTTTCAACAATGAGCTAGCTCGTCAAGCATAACTGTAAACAGCAGAGGTGGAAGGATTCTTGCTCATTCCTAACGATGCTTCCTCCACTGGTAATGACGGAAGGCTGGAGACATGGGACTGACTTGAACCATTTTACTTGGAATTGGAAAGCTATAGCGCGTAACAGCAGTACATCCATCCGTATGTTTTAACAATATAAGTACCACTTGGCGTTTTTGTATAATGATACCTTTGCGGAAGGACGAAGGGCGAGATATCATAGCTTGTTCTTGTTACAGCAGAGTAAGCTCGATTGTAAGCTCTGGTATGTATCTACTGCTTGGTGCTTTCGGCATGCTGGCGAGAGACTTATTATCACGGGGATACTTATTACCACAGTGATTGGGCAGCTTAGTGTCGTTGTAAAAAGCGTGTCTATGCGTATGTATGTTTTGCGACAATATAGTAGGTTGGTACTTCTTTTTGCTTGTAGCTTATTAGAGACAGTGGAACATACTTATAGTTTCGCCTCAAAGGAAATGACAGGATGAAGGGAAAAGAGTGGACGTTTAGTTACTACATTGGTGAAAGGAAACGGGGGAACATTGACGATGAGAGTTACTCATCATATGACTACCACACTTACTACATATATGTATTACACTTGTTATGTTTTTCTAGAAGCTTAGTTCTCTGAAGCATTTGGAAACTGCAAGTTCCTTTCCTCTAAATGCCTGACCAGCATTCCAATTATCATGAATCTGTCTTCTTTTATCCCCTCACTCATTCACCATCCATATAGTGTAGATTCCTGTAATTGTAACCTGCGTGCGTGGGGAAGGGCAGGAGAGAATCGGTGGACCGTTTAGATTTTTGGACTGTTTATGTCAATCTATATGCAGCATAGTTCAAGTGTATAATACAAGACTCGTATGTATAGAGTAAATGACCATTAGATGATAGTTGTATTCAATAGTACATATGACTCAATAAAAGATGAAGTCCGGAATAAATTGTTATACTTTTATAGTTGGTTTGGATCGTAGCAGGGGAATTTATTTCCTCAAAAGGTTAACTTCTGTTGGAGGGGGTGAGATATATGTATTATAACGAGGAGTATATATAACATCCAGTCTAGTAGAAGGAATGTTATATCCAATTTATATAGGTAAGCACTGCTGTCCAACTCAGTGTACAGTTAAGGAATCGTACATTGGATAGGTTACTGATTGTCAGCAATAAAGAGCTTACTGTATTTTTTGACCGTGGACAAGGAAATATAGCTAAGTTAATAGTTCAATCTATATTGTGTCTACTAGCTGTTCTACCTTTGTGATGATTCAAGCCTATACTATTTATTTACCAAATACATAATCTATTTGTGGAAGACTCCTTAGGAAGATAAGGGTTCCCCTGTTAATTTTGGAACTACGTACATCGGTGCTAACTGATAACATGTACGTTAAAGTTGCTATATATGCAGTGACTTTAAACTCCGTCGTTCTTATTTATACTTACGGTGTCCATATTGACCAGAGTAAAAGTCTACGAACATGGATGCTTTTACGTGTGAAACAACCTCGACTCTATAGATATAAAAGGATGCCGAGAGCAAAGTTTAAACTCACGGATTGGTATCTCTTGTACTAGTATCTATATGGCTGTGATGGCCTGTTCATCTTTTGTCGGCGATACCGGACAGCTTGTCATTTTTTAGGCACACAGTACTCCAAAGATGAGTCTGCTCTCTCTGGGTCGAAGTATATTCAGAAGATCTAATAGTCCGTCATTTTCTCATGGTAATCCATATCTTGGTCGATCAAATTATCATAAAAACGTGCCATGGTGTGTGTACGGGATATGGTCGGTGTTTTGCTGGAAGAAATCAAGTGTGTGCCCACAGACGGACTGGCTCCGCCGAACGATCTGCTTTGCTACAAGAAACATTTGTGTTTAATGATTATCAATGATTTATGCTCCGTTTCAGGGCGCTTTTTTACTCTAAAGTATTCTTCTCCTTTAGTATTCTTCTCTCTTCATCATCTTGTCCCAGTATGCTTAGCTGTAGATTATCATACTTTGAAATGTTACCACTATGGTTTATAGTTTATGTCCTGAGACTCTGGTCCAAATTTGTAAGGAATATTTCAAATGTTTGATATAAAAACAGAGCTGAAAAAATGCAAAAAGGTAAGTTACATCGAGCTATGAATCTGACAAGTCATAAATAATTGAAGGGAATTTTTGATACACTATAGCTCACGTTCCATCCTGGAATACTTAACCTGTAGTTAACATAAAACAGACTTGTCTTATTCTTTGATTGATGTCCGTTATCTGACGCCAGAGGGTCAACATGCCTCTTCCAGGAAATTTCAGTTCAGGGATAATCTTTAGAATTACACTCCATTTGAATAACTCAATGTGCTCTTTGCATGAAATTTCCGGCGGAAAATGAAAGAACATTAGATTTTTGTATCACGCGGGCATTGAGCTTGTCATGTAGCATTGTATATCAATTTGAATACCAGATTTTGTGCAGTTGTAGTGTGTGCAGGAAATTGTTGCAATTTTATCGAGTCACTGCTTATGTACATATATCCTGTGTGAAGGTGAAATAGCCGATATTTTATTTTGAAAACGTTGATGAGAAACTAGACTTTGAAAAATATAATGCAATATATTGCTGTAACAAGAACTTGTAGGTGATTGCAATAGCTTTTCGTATCTTTGTATATACATTGTTATCGATTAGTATATATACATATACTTTACCTAGGTACTATGTATAAAATACATACAGGAATGCACGTGCAGTTTGGTTACCGGTGAAAGCTATAATTTTTTAGATTTGGAGCTCCTGCGTACATGGCTATAGACAGTATCAATGTATCTACAGTATATAGTTCGTTCGAATATGCATGGTTTTAGTATTGAATATACCGTGAATAACGGTTCCTTAGGGAAATGCTCTCAGTCTGGAATGAGTTTCGGAAATATAAAGACGTTTTCATAAATGTGTGTACATACAAGGGAGATTACCCTTTTGAATAGGTCGTCATGTATGGTTCACTCTCTGTGACTGGCACTCGGTGCTGAATATCAGATCGTTTTGCAGAAGCGTTATGTCCAGAACCCCGGATATGTAGACTTTCCTTACCTCAAATTCTTGTTACTCCGAGGTTTATAAGTACCAGTGGTGGTATACTTTACTTGTGCAGTTTTTACAGATTCATACATATGACAGCAGTATATAAGTATAATAATGTGGGGAGCAAAAGATCATTTTCACTTAATGAAGTCGATCCATCTGGAAATTTTATTGCTTTTATGCTACAACCCCGTCTTGTGTGAATGGTCTCTTTATGTTTTAGTAGGCCCCATTATCATACCTAATATAGGGAAATGGTTCTTTCTCTCGCTGCAGAGTATAAAGCGAGTCTACATAAATTGTATAGTTATTTTATCTGTGCTGAACAATTTTTACATAGCATGATGATATAAGCGTATAGTAAGTGTTAGTTGTAAGACTTTCTAGTTACATGCTTTTGCGGATGACAAGTTTCAAAGGCTGTCTATTAGCAGAACCTGTTTATATTTTTATATGGGAGTCAAAGAAGAAACCGGAAATGGAAATATTTGTACACTTTGAAAAGTAATGGTCAAGATAATGGTATGATGGATGAAGCTCACCCTTGGCGAATACTAAATTTTGGGACTGTTGTGACCACCAAACCCAAGCACTCGGAATAGAACCTTGCTTGAGATCAATGCGTGTATGTTGAATAAAATGAAAATGCTTACAACTTTCGTATATAAGGAAATCTAAACTGAAGTTCCCTGCTGTGGACAGACCTCATCCATTAAACTTGTGGTTGTTGAATGCGGCATATAGGAAGCGTATTATATTCTGCACGCATAATTGCACACCTAGTGCGTTTTCTTGAGCAATAGCCTGTACCACCACACAATTGCCAGGCTCTGTTTCCTTCTATTTCTGCAAGCACAAATATGGGCGTCATGTACATTGAACTATACTTGCAACTCTACAGTAGTCACCTACATACAGAGGCGTTGTAACGTTTTAATATAAACGATTTATAAGTGGAATGTACTTCTACGTATGTACTGACATTGTATCTATATATAACTTCCAGGTTCATAGTCATTCCCATTTCTTACTAACTGTGACCATGTGAAGTTTGTTGAGCCTATTATGCAAAATAAAGCGTTGGGACATGTGGACAATGTGTAAAAGTTGAAGACAAACGTGTGCCTTTTGGTCACACATGAGGAAATTCTTTGAAAGTGAACGATAGGTAAGACGAATGGAATAGAAAGAAAGAGAGACGCGGGTTAGGAATGGGTAAGTGTGAATTTCGTTTTGCAAAATAGCTTGGAAAATAGCCAGCTGGGCAGGGATATACATTTTGAGTGGAAAATGTGTGTTCCAGGGGTATTTTGCATAATGGTCTATTTTTCGAGCGGTCTTATCCGTGCTTATAAGGTACTCCCAAGCATCAGAGACTTGGCGGGAGAGACATTTTCCCTGATCCATTCTGCAAGTCTAGGAAGTTGTTATACAAAACGTAATGATAGAGTGTGGAGATTACCTTTGCGCTCCTCCAAAGAAGAGATTCCCTAACAACGTGTAGGATTTCTCCATTTACGGAAATATAAAGATTTTCCTTTTAAAAGAGGAACATTATTGGATGTTGTGTGTTGTTAACCATGGGATAAAACTTGCAATTTGCACGTGCTGGGGCATGTTAGCTTGATATTTTTGTCATGGGGTTCTAAAGTTGTTACTTTAGACGAACATAGTTTGTACAGAGAGAAGTGTGTGCGGGAGGTAGAAAATCTCAAATACATACTCTATGTGAAATGCAAAGCATCTGACCCTCCAGAGTGCAACGTTTTCCAACTCTAAATATAGTTAAAAAATATGAATATTTCCTACATTTTTGTGTCCCGTGCACACACGTATTATTATTATTATCCCAGCGTTACAGGTCACAACTATATACAGATGGAGATGGGTCTCAAGAGAAAGTCTCATGTGTCACTGTGGAATGGAATCTAAAATCTACTCTCGAGCTGATACGTGAAAAGTTTCTTTTTGCTCCAGTCGTTTTTTCTCCTGATTGTATGTACACACATTGTAGACATCCTTCTCACACTCGTCCTCAAATTTTTTGGAAGAATATCTCATCTTTTCAAGCAGTTTGTGCTCGGCTGGAATGAAATTTCTATATGAAAATTGGATTTTGGATTTATAATATGGAATTCCCATGTTGATCCTACTTGCCACTTAGTAGTTTTTTGTGGAGTAATATCTGCCGCTTATGACAGTAATAAATGGAACCATGTCCACTGTTTTTATTCCCGTTGTCGGCACAATATCCTCTTCAGTCATGGAGGAATTTTTGAGCAAATATTACTATTCAATATTTTATCGTATGTGGTATACTATGCATAGAGATATGAGCGTTCTCAGAGGGTCTCTCGTTATGCAGTGTAAGTAAAAAATTACAAATCCCATACTTTTCATATCATTCTTCATGCTGTCGGAATGGTTCCAGCGACCTTTTCTTTGGATTTTTTGATATTGGTTCTTAACTTGGATTAGTAGTTTCTTAAAGTCCGCGCTCGTGCCACCAAGGGGATAAACCTATACGGCTAGAGTTGTATGGGATGGATGGAATGATATTGTAAGAAAAGCAAATCGGAGGAGATGGATTGAAAGGCAGCCGGATATGTTTGTCCTTTTGAAAAGGGTGCTCAACCTGAACTGACACTCACTTCCTTTCCTGACAGCAGCAGATCTCTTCAGAAGTTCTTCTGTTTTGAAACTTACTGCTTCCATAACCGCCCGCCTCTTTGCATTACAAAGAATACTTATTGTTAGATATATCTGCAAGCAAAAGTAATATAAAGAATCAAAGAAATACTTTAATCTGTTGTGCTCCTTTCTTATGATTATTTACCTTTGTTTCTTTTATATTCTTTTGTAAAAAATATTTAACATTTTTAGAATTGCTGGTGATGTAGCTGTTTTTATAATTTACACATGTTCTAGAAATTTTTCTGCCATTTTGAAGTGGTCCATATGTATGTCTGCCGTGTTTTCGTGGACTTTTAAACCACGAGCAGTGCACAAGTGCACGTTTTTGCGTGACCTTAGCAATATTATCCCTGAACGACGTATAGGTATAGCTGTGTTCAATAAAGCATGTAATGGATATATATTTGTTGTCCATAACAGCGTCGTTGTATATAGATGCCCTAGCTACTCGTTTTCACTTTGACAGTCTGACGGGCTAACTTTTCGTGGCAAGTAGACGACTTTTTGGTTTATGCTTCACTCGCTGCTCTTTCGCCAGTTTAAAAAGAATTTTTGCTTGAACACATGCACACACACACATGTGTCTGTCAGTCTAACACATTTACTGCTACATGTGCGTATACATAACTACATTGAAGCATCCGTGTCAAGTTTGTGGGTTTTGTTTGCTACTTTCCCCACACATTTAAACAATGAAGGGCTGAAGTTTCCTCCAGAGGTTTCATAGTTTATGGTATGTGAATTCTGTTAAAACTTTACATGCAGTCGACATGTTATGCTTATTTATTACACATTTTACAGACCCAATATATCTTATTACATATGTATTCATTCTTGTACTATATATTTACTTATATACACATATTTCAGATGAAAAATGTAGAATTTTAAACTCAAAACATAGCGGTACGGGAATAAAATTTTGACGTGTGTAAAGAAAAAACAATGGTGAAAGTCAGCTCAGCTACTTGAGATGCCCTGGCAGCTGGAAAATGTTTTCAATAGTTGAGAGACAAAGTGCTATAAGAAACACACACTTCTTTTTTATACAACTTGGAGTCATTTGTGACAAGAGGCATGCTGCCGCTGTAACGTTTTAAGTGCTCCTTGCCTTAATACTGTAAGTTTTTATGTGTGTGTAGAATTGTAGAGGACAGGGAATAAACGCGAGCATGTTGACAATACTGAGGAGGAATTGAAAGGGAGAAAGGAAAGGGAAAAATGTCAAGTGAAATGAGACAAAAGGAAAAATGTGGAATCTGTGACGAGAAAGATAGTGTGTTTGACTGGAAGTTGAGTCGAGGAACAAAAGATGCCCAATAGAGTCAAGGAGGCGTTGGGACTGTCGTGTAATTTAGACGATAGGATCTTTCATTGGCTTTCCTTATAGACGAATCTACCATGTCTCATCATCGATCACATATCATGCACTTTTCTCACTCACAAACACACACACACTCATTCACTTTTACTACAAAGTCACATACTTTTACACAAGTTTTCTACGGGAAATGTTTGGGGACTGTGCGTGAGAGTGTGAAAGCTATGTGTTCGGGCAAAAAGTGAGAAGCTACTCTAATGGGGCTCAACAACAAGAGTATTTGTTTTGACTCTTTGATTTGCTCTTATATGCTTTGAACATTGGTGTAAATACATATATGCTCTTATTTCTCAAAAGAGGATCACTTAACTCTTAAATTCCGCTTCCTCGCGGGTAATGATATCCACGAAACACGATCTCTCCTGGTCCCTTGTGATCTGTCCTCGAATCACACCTGCTGGGTCTGACATGAGTACCTTTTTGTTCTATCTGGAAATCTCTTTACACCATTGGCATCATGTGTATACCGGATAAAAAGACCGTATACGTCGGGTTCTATCGAAATCTTTCAAGATGAATCCCTAATGCATACCATACTACTACTAGAACTCAACACCGAATACAGCAGGCAGATAACTTTACTACGCACAGCAAATTGACTGTAATAACTAGCTATTTCTCAACAGTTTGGTGCACTTGGTGAATACCAATATACAAGTAGGTATGACTTTTACAGCACCAAGATCTTAACACATTTGTGCTAGATCTTATATGTACAATGCTTACATGTATAAAGCGTCTACTAAATGCAGTACAGAACCTTTTCAAAGGCTTCATCCTCTTATTATTATTAAGTAGTTGGAGGGCAGGAGATATTTTGACCAGCGAGTAGACTTCACATCTTATTCCTTGTAGATGTACCAACAACAATAAAACGATGGTGAGAGAGATTAACGGATTTTTTATTTACGACTGCAAAGAACCCTCTATATAAGAAATAAGGGAGCAGTTGCATTGTGTAGCGTAAGATGTTGTGTACACTAGAAGGAGGAGGCAAACAGTCGTGATTGTATCTATTGATTCATTACTCAGTACACTTACTGTGCTATTACGTTGCTACATTAACACTTTGACGTCTTACTTATGAGAGCTTGGCATGTGTGGATCTCTTAATGACATCGTATGTGGAAGTAAATGGCACTTATCAAATGGGCTTGCATACATATATTGGGGTGAAGCAATGAACAGAATGGAATCGAATTTTTAAGTGTGCTCTTGTATGTACTTGAATTTTTATACTTTCTTTACACACGTAGTTACATATAAATGGATTCATTGGTATTAGTTATACTATATTTGGGTTATTTGAATTCCTGTAGATATGCATAACTTTGTACACTTGTTGTGGATATATCCATATGTGTTACTGAACATCTTGTAGATGCCATTCGACAGTGTACTTATTTTCCCTTACGGACGTTTGGAATTTATTACTCGTTCCTCTTCTGTTTCTTCTTCCAACAGCTTCGAACACCGAATTGTTTGAGAATTGGATGGAACATTTTAGGTATACGAGAGTATTTATTAACTCTGGCGGTTTCCTCACAAGTCAGCTTTGCTTATACTTCTTTATCCTGAACACATGTATTATTCGTTTGTAAGTGATTGCTTTATATAGATTTACGACTGCACTGGCGAAAGTTGATAGACATGGCGCATCTACCATCGTGCAACTGATTTGTGTAAAGCATACTGCAATTATCTAATCTTGTGCCGGGGTTGAAGATTTCAGTAATGTACCGGTCATGCATCTAAATTTAGCCATAGACATGAGAACCAGATTTAGAAAAGATTTAAAAATCCCAGATTTAGAAGTTAAATGAAAACCGTTACTCCACCTTGAACTCCGTATAATAATAGTCTGGTGTTAATACAGCATGATTACTGTTATCAAAGAAGGGGACTGTCTGTATTGGAAATTAAAAGGTGAAACTTGTTGAACAATCTGTCTTGTTTCTAGGGAAGACTCCGAAGGTTACACAATTCCCAAGTAGCCCTTGTATTTCCCTTGAAGTCATAATAATAGTGATGGTAGTGGAGGCTAATTTAAAGTATTAAATTCCTGGAAGCTATTTTAATGTGAGAATACAACTTTATACGCTTAGAGTCACTTAGAAAGTGAAATATGTGTTTCATATAAAATTTCATATGTATTGTAAAAGTATGCGTGTTTTATTTAAAATGTCGTGTGGATTACCTTTATATTTATGGATATTTATGTGTTGTTATTCTTGGGCAACAAATGAGCATAAGAAAAACTTGGAAGGAATGTAGTTTGCATGTCGATACTAATTTCTTCACGCGTGTTCCTCCGTGGGCTTATTATTCCTTACCTTCGCACAAGGTGAAGTTCGTATTGAAAAACTAGCGGTGTGAATGATTCCAGGGTAGCATGAACTAAACCGTTTTCTGATTTTCCGTTGATGGCTGATTTCATATAACCAGGGATTTGTATTTACAACTAATGCTGTATATTATAATCTGAAATATAATGTTGTAATGGTTTGAATAGCCTCCTAGGCAAGTACTACAAGTTTTCATGTCTATACACCATCCTCTGAATCTTTAGCATTAGGTTGATTACATCATTAAGAGGTTAGAAAAGGAGGGCAGAGATGAAAAAATGGTTGAAATTTGTTAGCAGCGGCGCTAAGGCTTCTTATTCCATGCCAGCACATCACATGTTGAAATCATGTACAGACACTTCAATAGTCATGTCTAATGGAGGAGTTATTATCATTAGCACAGTTTTGACGTGATCTTTAATATGGAAAACAATTTAGACCGAACGTACTAATTCCCGATATTTTTTGATTTTTTTTTCAGATTTTGTCAGTCGATAACAAATTCATTTACGGAGAGAATATCTACTCCACATCTCCTCCGGCTCTTCAAAGGTGAGTCAATTTCCTGTAACACCATTCCTTTCTTCTGTAAATTACTCTGAGCGTCTGAGCGTGGTACTCAGTAGCCAGAACACATGCGATACTGGAAGGAAATTCATTTATAGTTGAGAACTGTATTAATTCATGAAATCTAAAAAGGAACCGTCTCCTTTGCTATTTCCGAACAATTGAGAAATGGTGGGAAACCAGAAATTGTCCTTTTCAAGCGGGCCTTTTTCTTTTAAGTGGATCTTTTCATTTTGATTAACATTTAGCATACAAGCGTGTACTTTAGTTACCTTACGTAGACCTAAGTGGTATAACACCATGGTTACTGAGAAAGGAAGCTTGGCATTGTAATTGGATCGTGTGCTGCTGTAGTATAGATATAAAGGAGTTTTAGAAGTCGTCAGGCTTTTAATTTTCAACTTTAAGCACACTATTTATATCTATATCAGAAGATAATTTTCAAGACAGAGGATGCTAGGAGACGGGAGCGGAAAGAAAATTATTATTCTAAGAATGCAACCCGATTCTTACTCCTAAGTGTATGTAGCTACAGGCATATAGCTCTCACGTGTGAGACGACGTCCTGTGCTTGTACTCACGTACACTATAATTGGGGCGGTGTTGTTGTCTACATTTTCGGCTCCTCTCCATAGAATTTTCAAAACGCTTAGTATTAGATTACACTTCAGATGTATAATGAGCATGATTTAACACAAATAATATTCGATTAAAAGTGCGACAAGCTTTATTAGTGTTTAGGTTTTGTACCGTCACCCTTAGAATATGTATTGTGTTCATCATACAATCGTATAATTTGTAATATAATTCTACTTAAAGTCTTCTGCGTTTACAAAACTGTTCTTACTTTCACATTTGAGGTGCGGCAAAGGAAATTGAAATTAATATAGAGCTTTGTAGGTTTACTCGGTTGCTTCCGATGCATTGTGGGAATGAATCATCAGTGGAAACGAACATTGTCGGCAGTCTCCTACACCTTGTAATTATACTTAAGCATTATGACTATCTATGTGCAGGGTTCCGAGATTCGTGCAAGCGTTCGTATTGTTCTTCCTTAATGTTTGTGTAGAGTCCTGTAATACTTGAAAATACACTAGCTTAGAATGACAGAGTGGATAGAGGAGCACACCATCGAGGGACGTCAGAGGATGTGCATCGGTCCCTGCTGAAATCAGTCGGAGTTGAAGTGCCTTGCCGAAAGCTAACCGACTTTAAGTGAAGTAGTTAGAGGCGCGAGAATGAAGACAATTTCTGGGTATTTTAGTACTCCGGTGGGAATCACTTGCGAATTTCTCTATATCCTTAGAAGACTTGCAAAAAGTTTTTTTTGAACAGTGTTTCTCCTTTTGCATAAAAGAGTTTTTGACGAGATTATAACTAACGGTACGTGTGTTAATACTATGTATGTAAAGGAGTCTCCTTTAGACGTCATAGACACTATAGATACGTGTCTATAGTAAATTTTGGTAGGATGCTGTAGGAGCGCAGCTATATTTGGTTGTATTGAGAATGGCAATATTAAGAGTCTAGTATCACGGAGCTTAGTATGAGAAAGACCATTAGTTGAGGATCTGTTACAGGAGGATCCTAGTGGTATAATTAAGGAAGATGCCAATCTTTGTGAAATCCACCGTCACTAGTGCCTTATGAAGCCGGTAAGTATCTACATCAAGTGGTTGTATGTTCGAAAGACAGCCAGAGTTATCAGACAAAGTATAAGTAAAGCAATATCATTGCAAACTGGGTTTCAAGACTTTATACTTAGTACAGTTTATAACAGTACAGAAGTGTGTAGTATAACACCCTTGTCAGGGTTAGAAGTATCCAGATTCATTCTGGGTTGATGAGACGCTTGTTGTTCAGAGAACAGTGTTGCGGATATTACTAGAGCACTTGCAAAATTGGCGAGAGAGTATTACTGAGAATGAGGACTTCTCTACTAATATATGATATTGTGACGGCAAGACATAATGGAGTGCATTGTGAATTCAATATAATCAAGGTATATTGGTTATATGTACATACATACCTTGGAACCGAAAAGCATAGGAATGGGGGGAAGTGACTGAGAAAGGTGCTTTGGTGGTTGATTGCTACAGTATAGTGTCTTGTATAAGTGGAGCACAAAAGATGAGACAGGCTGTCGAGCTCGGGCTGATTGAAGGAATTGGTTTGGCTCTGCCTCACTCAAAGTTAGACAGTATTTGTAAGCTATGACCAAGTTTTGTGTATGTGGGGAGAGCGGAGTTAGATAAAATGAAGATGGAATAGAATTACGAACGGAGCTCTACCACTATCTCTTCTATACGTAGCCGACTGGACTAATGTACGAGTCGAAAACTTGGCTATTTCTACACGCTCATGTTATAGTAATGTGATGTTGTGAACGAGAGAAAGAGTGGAAGAGCCAAATGGTTCGCATCGGTTTAATGAGCCGTTTTCGTTCCTTATTTCTATCTCCCTGATCCTCTTTCTCTCCGTACTTATGCCCTGCTTGTTCAGGTCCGGAGGCTCCACTCAACATGAAATAATCTAGGACAGTATTTTTACATTCGCAAAATTACATGTAAGTAGTCAAGACTCTGCGATTGTGAGACAAGCATAGCCGAGAAAGTCAGGTTTGATTGCAAAAATTAAATCTCACTGACCGAATTGCTCCGACATAGTGATAGAGACTCTGCTCAGACAAAGCAAAAACCTTGTGCCTTTGCTACAGCTTTCAGTAGTTTATTTCATTGGCGGCTTTTTTCCTATCCTCTGTCTGGAAGGGAATTTAATGGAATTCTCTAACGGTCTTTGCACTTACAATTCAACCGGAATGACTGTCGTCACCATTGTAAGTATATGAATCTATAACAGCATCTTACTTTCCACCTGAGAGCAGTCTCTTCACATTATTAGTAATGCATCACATTGAATTCTCTATTCAGTGAAATAGATGAACAGCTAACAAATTGTGTTTATTCGATTGTCAGACGCCTTAAAAATCAAACTGCGAAACTGAATAGGCTGTTGAAACTGGGAAGTAGTTAATTAGTCTCCTAATAAAACTACAAGGGAGATTAAAGATAAAATTTGAATTATCTATACATATGCAATTCCTGCATTATTTGCATCAGGTTACTGTCGATATACAATGTATGCATAATGATTAAATATTCTGCAGTAACTTCTATACAGTCTTGACTTTTTAGAGCCAAAAACTATTTGTTGACCCGAAGTCGTTTTTCCTCACAAGGCTACTTTTGCTAGTGATCCGCGTTTGCTTCAATGTAATTTGTACTATGAATTGAATCATTTGATTCAATTCAGTTCAAATAATTGAATCAAAATATGTTGAAATCGAATAATAATAATCGAATAAATTGAATCGAATTGAACCAAAGAAGTTTGATTAGGAAATGAACCAGCGGGTTCACTAGCTTTTGCTAGAAGCTGTAATAAGAAATATTTTCTAAAAATTTATTTGCTTGTAGAATATACTGCTTCAGTGTTCTTTTTTACTTAATTTTGGTTGCGTACTCCTTGCGTTTATATATAATTTCATTACAAACAGCAGTTTCTTGTTTTCTTAATTACTTGAACGTGGAACTTTGAGGACTATAATTTGTGTGTGAAAAAACTTGATGTCAATGTAGAATCAAATTAGCCCCTAGTTTGTGTGCCGTGTGTGGAGCAAATTTTTACTACATGAAGGCGCAGAAAGCAAGATAAGGCAAGAAAACATTGTTTGTATATGGAATAATCATTGTAATTGAATTAGGTTATAAAGACGGTAGTTGCCACAGTTGAGTTTTTGATTACATTTATGTATGCTATCAGATGCTATTAGTAGCTTATTTCGATTTTGCAATTCCAAATAAAGCCATAACATTTGTTATTATTAGCTTTTTTGGCATGCTGGTTTTGTGAAATTATAACAGAATACACAATAATAATACTCCTGGAATGTAATACGCATCGCATGCTACTGTAGTCAATAAATCCTACTGTGTATTATACCCGAGAATGTGTACATGTTTATTAGGGTACTTATAGTAATTAAAATAGAAGTTCATACCTGCTTGCAGTCAATTAGTTTTCGAATTTGCAATCTTTTTATCTACACAACGTTGTACATACCTAGGCAGACGGGAACTTATTACTTTATTTGCATTATTTGACGGTATAATATAATATATGATGGGCGTACATACAGAGTGAGCATAATGAGTAGTTACTGTATAAAGATTAAATTGGGCGCAGGCTGTTAAAACTACTCAAGATAGAAGAAATTTTGTACAACTGGGAAACTAATTCCAATGGAAGTTACGTATATATTCTGTCATGCTGAACCATGAAAAAGTAATGTGAACTAGTACCACCGATATGGGTTGGCATGCCTTGGGGAAGACTATAGCTCAAGATTAGCGTATGTAAAGTGCCGGGCGGATTATAATTGACTAGTAGCAGAGCAAGGAGGCATTATTCGCTTGGAGATCCGGAGTGAGGATAAGAAGTAGAGTAAATATTGCAGAGTCGTAGGGTTGAGCAATCTTGCCCCTTTTAACACATGTCTAATTCTCCGGTGCGGGGGCTGTACAATGGTCGAATTAAAATGGGAGCTGAGGGAGATGAATGAGGAATGACTGCATTGCAGAAAGGCTTCACAAACTTTACATTTTACAGTGTCTATATAGTTCACAAAGTTCATGTGTGACGTAAAATTATACAGATACTGTATGTGCGTAACAAGAGTTCACGCTTGTTTTTGCAATAGCATATAATAGTCCATGTATCATTCTAGCAAGTTTTTCACCATCCTCTCTCGAGTCTACTTATAGTAACTCCAGAGCTTTAAGTTATTCACAAGAGATTTTATTTTAAGTTAAGCGAATACTGCGATATACATGATATTTTATGGTTGAGCAGACCGACCGAGCGAGAGGTACAGGTTGAAATTAAATGTTGATGTAGGAGAAAGTTATCGGACATTTCCTTCAACTTGTGCTAGATCTCTAGGATTAATTGTTGTGTTCGGATTTTGAAGCTCCGAGGTAATTAATACATTACGATGAAGAGGCTTTGCAGATATTCTATATATAGCACACGTACATAATAATCTAATAGTAGTGTACTTATAGTGAATCCCTCCATTAGACTTGCTCCGAAATCCTATGGATAAGCAAATGTAGGTGACGAAGTTTGCATAATTCGGCAAGAGTTTATAGCAATTTTGTGATGTATAAGAATCACTGGGATTTAGGCTTTCGTAGAAGTAACGAATTGAAATGAGGATTTGGAAGTAACCATTTGAAATAATGACTCATGTAGAACCCGCATCTCCGATAATAGTATTATATGGGTAATTTCAATGGGATAAATTGTTTGTGTGTGTCTTGTGAAAAGGCTGAGGAGTTGGTAGGACAGCTGGAAATAAATTATCTGATTAAGTTCCTCCATCCTCCGACTTGGAACACATAGGAACATACAAGGAAGAGCTGAGGAAATTCTTAGTAAAGGTAATTAATGGTGGGCGAGGCTGGATTTAATTGGAAACTACCATTTGAGATCGAAAATTCATTTATTATTCAATATTTTCTTGATTATTCCTCTTCCGATCTATCTCCGAGTTGAATTTAAATTTCGTATTACAGAATAAGCAGTAGGATGATAGAAAACCCTTTATCGAACTACTATAATTTTTGTTTTTGCTGCTGAGTTAGGTTTTTTAGGGATTCCGTATTTTTGCGTGGCATGAAGGCATCTAAACTATTGGATTGCATAACTAAATTAGCTGTTCAATATTTGAATGACTTGTGAACATAGTAGAAAGATAATTGGCAACTTTATGTTTAAATTTGCTTCTTCCATGCTGTGGAGAATTATGAGCGAAATACACATTCCAAATCTAATTACTTAGGTCGCACTGTGCCTTGGTGTTTACTGAAAGCATTCTGCTTCAATTCCTCCATAGAATTCGTTAGCAAAGACATGTCCAAAGTCAGCATTTACATATCTCCGTCTATCTAATTTTATATTCGTATTATATGTATTGTAAGTACGTATATAAATGGCGTCTATAGCTTATACATAACTCCAAGCTGCTGTTTACCATCAAGCTTCTTTATGATTTGATTACAGCCTTTGCTCTTATTATTCACACTGAAGAGCGCCGGCTGTATACATGTAAGAAAACTCTGGAGAAGTTTGGCTCTGGCTCTACTTCCGTCACCATATTTGTAGTATTAGGAGGTATATGCTGCCATCATTAAAACAATATCGTGAGCCCTGACATTCATCGTTACTTCTACTTCAGTGATGAAGTTTGTCAGTGTTTTAATGTATGGAACTGGGCTAAACTAACTGCAAATGTAGGTGCAGCGTGGAGTGTTTGTATCATATTTAATGTATTCCTACTCCAAACATGCTGTTATAATCCTGTCTTGTTGTCCTTGTAATTACTTTTATGTTCCTGGAAATATAATTTCCGAAGATACTTACACTTCCTACAACGAGTTTGTACAACGTACAAAGATAAATATATGGATATTTGTATATCTACATCGTGGAAATTCCCTAAAAATATTATTTATTTTGTAACACTTTCAAGTAGTTAGTTACTTTAATATATTAAAGTTAAATACAAAAGTTAAACTAAAACTGCCAAACGCTACACTAGCTCTACAAATGTTTAGGATTTCTGGAACCACTTCAAGCTCACAAAGAGATTATTAATGTTGGGGCAATATGGGTTGAATTGTTAAAATCTGTATTTAAAACCTAAGTCAGGTGTTGCGAAGATTATAATATCAATAATAAAATTAATTATGCATTAACGCCTCGCTCAACAGCTCAGTGCAACCGTTAGATAGAAAGATACATGAAATTGGACAAAGCTATACATAGCAGGAAGTTTGGGTGGTGCTGGAGTTTTATTCATGCTTGTTTTTGGAAAATCATTTGTAAAAATGAGCTGGTTTTCATTACTTAAATGCCTAGTATGTTCATGTGAGGGCTTTGGAAGCAAGTGTTGTTGATGGTAGTGGATATCCATATTTGAAAGTAGACAATAGCACGTGGGGCAACGATATTTAGGTCTCGGGGTCTCTTCCTCCGTTGTTGGTTTTGAGTGGTATTTACTTCATGGTTCCATGGTCTTGATCCTGTATACCCGCAGTATTTGAGTATAACATTGCAATATATGTAAGTATACGGTGGAACTCTTCGCGGTCATTGGAAAATTTCGGGTAACTGGGTGCTATTTTATGTTGGGTACTTACACTCCAACTGCTTAGTATTTAACAAGCCATGAAACAGTTGGTTGTTTTCGGCGGATTTCCTTCCTCGACCTCACCACCATCGCAGAGTCCAGTAGAACAAGTTATGTTCCGTTTGCCAAGTCATTGTTTGGAGGCTGCAGTTGTATATTTTTTGTTCCCTGACCAGGACTCTATGGGTATGGAGTTTATAAGTGAAGAGTTTCTGCTGTGGAAGTAATTCCATCTATATTTGAGGTGCAAGATCTATACTTTTGCAACAGCGACTATGTACTATACATTGCTGATTGTTTCAGTGTTCCTGTCTTGTAATGCTTTAGTATATCGAGCCCATCCATTGGATTATAGTAAAGTGTGACTACATGAAAGAGCTGAGGTCCGCAATCAAAACACATGTTTTTTGCAACTTCTTGTTTCAGAGCAAGGAAGTCTTTTGTTTTTCTTTTGTGGTAATATTATTGTGAATGTAACGTCTGTTCCTGATTCGAATTTTTTCTGCTCCACATAAATACATACACTACTTCCGAAATATGTTGCATGAAATTTCTTTCTTGTTGTTGCCACTATTGAATAAGAAAATTGAGTTCGCCAAGTACAATAAGGTCTGAAACTTGTAATATAGTATGAATTTAACACGACTTGTGCTTTTACTCCAAACATTGTTGGAGTACACAGTACACTGCTCTCAACGCATTTACTTTGTTTTTAGCTACGACGACAATCTCAGCAATAAAGTTACTGTAAGAACTGGCTCCCAGGACAAAAGGTTTCCTTGTATATAGCAGAGTTGCTACGGTCATGGCACTCTCCAAACTAAAGTAGCCTTGTACATATACATGGAGATAAAGAAAGAGAAATGAAGTGGGAAAGTTTAGGAAGTTAAGGGTGCTGTACAACAGGGTTGTGTGCTCATACTTCTCAGTTTACCATGCGCCACAACTGTATTATATTAGTTTTATATGTGTAAATATGTGTAGGAAAAAGTGTCATGCTCGAAGATACACACTCGCATGTACAATCATCTATATCCACAGACATTATTGTTTGGAGGTAGACACTGGAAAGTCTGCCGCTCTCACTGGGACTATTGTCATGGCATTTAATGGATCTATAGTTGAACAGGCTTTCAACGGGGTGATCTATAGGCACAGTTAGTATCATCGCCAAGTTGCCAATTGCAAGGATTTTGCGATTCCCTTTTCACTCTCTTGTGTAAGTTCAGCAGAGCTCTGCTTCTCTCTGTGGTTACAGTAAAAAGGAAACACTGTTTATTGCAGTATTTTTTCTGCCAGAATGTAAAGCATTTTTCAGGATAGTGATGCTAATGCTGCAGATGTAAGCGTTGTGTTGTTGTGCTACATGGTTACATCAATATTCGCTCTTAGGTTAATGTGTGCGTATTTTTTAGTTCAGAATTTCATCTTATGTACGTCGTTATCGTCAATCCCATGTATTATTGACATTGTACATGTGCCCACAATTGATCCGAAGAGCACAGTTCTTTTTGCAATGGGGGTAAATAATGCTCAGAGCATATATGAGAGGATCAATGATGAAAATGGGATGAAAGGCTTTTGAGCTTTACACATGGAGTAAAGTGTGAGGCATACTGTGTGTTAGTAATATGCAGGGTAAAATAGTTGTTGTAAATGGTTGCATATGGAAGGCATTCTAGTACTACACTACTTGCTGATAACTTCAAGTTTGAGTGAGACGAATGGCCCATCGGACATGCCTTGCTTCGATGGTTTACCCTTATTCAGCAAGCTAAACAGACTACTGTGGAGCCTTCGACGTGTAGAATACAGTATTTTATACAAGTATGTTTAAGTGTCTAAAAGAGCTTTTTCATCTGATTTTCCCTGTCAGTTCATGCATATGCAATGGGGCGAGATGGCTTTGCTGCGAACCGAGAATGTTGTTAGAAGATACTGTAAGGTTATTATTACAGGGCAAAAGATTATGCTATATTATATAATATTGACATATTATGTAGATATACGGACAGGCTTTATACAGTGTTAGGTGTAAAATTATAAGTGCAGTAACTTCAGCTGCAGTATCTACATCGTTATTCTAAACGGAATTATTATTATTACCTAGGTCTGCATACATGCTTTTATAATGTATGTGTGTACTTATATTTGCCTTGTGAATATGACTTTGTTGGAGCTTTGGATTTGATATAGGTATACAGGATTTCACATAAAGATAAAGATTGATGTTTTGGCCCGCTTTGGGCCCCATAAAGGCTTGCATCGATCCAGGGATATAGAGATTTGACTTTGATTTGACTGGCTACTCCGCTGGGGAGCTCCGATTCACCTGTCTTGAGCTTAAATGCGAAGCGTGTCTCTGTTTTTTCTCTTCTACACATTAGGTTCTTCACGTTGTTGTTACACATGCTAGTAATATAGCTGCTGTAGAGAGATCGAAACATGCTCATCGGGTCAAAGTTGGTTTGTTACAGTTTGATTTTCAGCTTCAATGGTTTTGTTGAATTTGGCCTTCGAAGCGTAGTCCTTTTTGAAGCTTAAATCCAGTGATGGTTTTTGCAGTGTAATCAGAAACTGAATGGATGTAATGTAAGTAGGAGAATCCATCTTTTTGTGGGACAATCCTCAGAGTAGTTTATTATGTATGTACATTATAAACATGTGAAATACCTTTTTAGCTTTTAGTGTACGTAGTTATGAGAACGTTGCTTTGATTGCATTGACAATGCTTGACAGATGGAAAAGTCTGCAACGGAATCGTGGTTAAAAAATGAACTGTAGCTTTATGAAGTGTATCACACTAAATTCATGGGGATAAATAGACTCTGGCTTAATGACATACGAAGCCGTAACAATCTAAGGGTTGAACCCAGTATATATGATAATAATAGAGAAGATTCCACGTGTGGACTGGATTCTGTTTACTCTCTTTTTTCGAGGGAGTGGAAAGCGTCAGGTTTGTTGTCCAGGAGAAGAAGCGTTCTGAAAGCAAATGATCTTTTTTTTGTGGTGAAGACCTTCTTCTTCTTCTCCAACTTACTACCACTACTGAATAAGAATGAAAGATGTATCAAAGGGGGAAGCTCCATGGGAGAGTAGTGCCGTTACATATGCATCAGACAAGTTAGGTTTTTACAGGATTCCCAATGACTTCATACCTTGATGATGATGGTCAGATTATAATGGGCCAGAAGGTTATGGAAGAGGCTTCTTTTTAAGAGTGGCAAACTTCGTGTCCAGGCTTTTTTATTATACTTAACTATATATACTGTGTGGGCTATTTTTCTTCCTTTTTTTACTTCTCGTCTCTCACTTCTTCTTCCTCGTTGAAAAACTAGCAAATAGTTTTGGCTCTGACAGATGGATTGACAAGGGGAAATAAGAAAAGGAGGGTGGAAGGAAAAAGTAAAAGTGGACAGCCTTGTGGATGAAAAAATAGTAAAAAGTCCACTTCTTTTTGGTGTAGCAACATTTGAGGATAAAGCGTGAGAGAGTGGAGGAGTAACTCACAGGAAAAAGGAGGAGGCATTGAAAAATCGATAGCATCTTTTGCCGTATCAATAACTAGAGAATGTTATGCTCTCATATGGAAAACCAAAGCAGACGGTTCCTTAGGACCTTCCAGTCCGATTTTAGAGAATCCCATGCATTTTGGGGCAATGTGCTCCTTTTTTGCTTCTTTGCTTGTGAATTTTAATATATGAATTTTTATACATTTTAATTATGTAATATGCAGATAAGGATGTAATAATATATGTCTCTTTTTCTCCGTGTTATAGATTTTCGGACAGCCATTAATGACCATAAGCACTGTAGCAAGACTTTACAAGGTATGTAATTCATGTCTTTTCAAGCATTTCTTGCTTAACTTTAATTGCAAGGGACAATTGTAAAGTGCGGAATATCTGTTTGACGGGATTTTCCACGGCTGAAGTAGCTGTATAGATAAATAAAAATGTCATATAACATTTTATTGAAGCAGCGCTACCAATTCCACATTAATGATGTAAATGTGCTTTAAAGTATATAAGAAGGAACTCCTGCTTGTAGGACTCGTTCACTGTAAATTTCCACATAATCATGTAGAGTCCTGTCATAAAGAGGTAAGAGAGTGGATGTTGCTCAATGATTTATCTCTTATTCTTGGCGACGTCCCCTGCTCTTTCTCTCTACATCTTCACTAGGAACCTTGCCTACTCCATGGGCGCTCCTATATACCCATCCACAATCAACTGCTCTCAACTATCATCATGACTTTTTCGAAGCGTGCAATCCCTTCAGTATCTCTTCAAAACTCTTTTTGCCGTAAGCTTCCTAAAGAGAGAGGGAGAAAGAAAGCCTAAAAGAGGAACAGTAGTAAAAGTACGGGAACTGAATGAGGTACGAGTTTCAAGTGTGTAAAAAGAAAGCAAGAGCCTGAGTGACGGAGAGTAAAAGTTGTTGGACGAGTTACTTTTTGGGTTTGGGGCCAACTTGTATCTCTCCATTGCCCATGTAGACCTAAGGGCTATTAAGGATGCATAATATATTCAGCATATAAAATAAGTATTATTTTCTCTTTTGAATTTGTTGCTATCATTTCCTTTCCTCTCTCTCTATGTCTCCCTCCATTTTCTCCTCTCCTATTTATATTCTTTGTTTTCCATAAGAATTTCCAGCTGACTGACCGAATTTATGTGCATAACCCACATTTATTATTTGAGTTTCATGTTTTTGGGATTTTTTCTCCTTTTGTATCATGACAAAATGTAGCTACTAGTGAGTTACTTCCAACGTAATGAAGAGCTCTTCTTCGTTTCTTTTCGTTTTTGGTATATTTTATATAGCTTTTGTGCGTATAAAGTAATCGTATACCTTGAAACTGGCGAGCATGTTTATTATTTGGAAATTCTCTCCGGGCATACTTCTTATTTGCTGTGTAGCCTCAAGCAGACACAGTAAAGAAACATTGCGAGGAAGGCAGGAAAAGTTGCTATTTCTATTATTATTATGATTATTATATTGTATAGGACAAGGTTTCATTTTGCTTGCTATTATATAGCTATTTGTCTGTCCTTGGTGATCCACTGTTCATCTCCCTCTGGTGCTCCTCCATTTTCCTCTCCAATTTTTTGTTCCGCTGTTGACAGTACTTTGCATTTTCTTCTCTCGTACTCTTCACTTATGACTTTCTTCGTTGTATCGAAATTACACTGTGCACCGCGAGGTTAGAATGTTAGTCGTTCTTTGTAGCTGCGTCACATATCGCTGGCGGATATCTCGTTCATATGTGAGCGTGTATTATGTTTTTAACTATCCGCAGTGGTTGGTAGGCATATATGTTATTTATTTTAAATTGCACAATCCTTGGTTGGCATACCCATAATGTAATGTCATGGGTAGTTGTACGGCTGTTGTCACTATTTTTGTAAATCGGCAAGACACAATGCATGTGAACAATAATGATGCCCTGTTGTTGCTTTGTGTGGAGTGACTACAGCGTGTATCCGGCCATTACGATCTGTAATATTTGTGGGAGTAGGGGTTTTCTTTGGTCTTTGGCTTGTCTGTTTGGTTCCTGCTACTGTTGTTAGCAAATTTATTGTCTTTGTCGCCCTTAATTCTTCCTACAACAACAACAACGAAGTTTTGAGTTATATTTGTTTCTGTCATGGATAGAAAAATAGCAGAATGATGTGGATGTTCAATTTTTGACAAGCTATGGAAACGTATGTGCATAGTGTGATGTGTATAATGTTGAAGTACGTAGTTATTGCATATGTAGGTGAAAGTACTGTGAATAATTCCTCCTATGAAACAGCAATATTTCTAAGCTACAGAGTGCACGGGCGATTTTTCTGTGAATCCTGACGAAAAGCTTTGGGCACAAAAGCAGGAAAGACCCTTTGAGATTACTTCTATTGTTTAGTTTGCCTTCATGTCCTTTTTTGTTTTGCTCTATGCTATAGTATTATTATTTTGTGGCTTTTTCTTTCTCATTCCTCTTTTCTGTATTTTTCCGTATTGTTGCTACTGAGATTTTGGTGGAAGAGCAAAATTTTTCATTTGATTTCAGCCTTTTTGACAATTTAGACATTCATAAAGCTTGGAAGATGGTTTCGGTTTGAGGGGGAAGCATATTGTAATGGAAAGGCTCTATTGAGCATTTGTCGAGTGGAAAATGCTATTTTTGGAGTGCGATGTGTAGCGAGAAATAATCTACAATCCTACACGCACAGCAGTATACACACTACTATAGGAATGAAGACAAGAAGAGGGAGATGAAGGAGGAAGGGAAAGTTCGATATGAGGATTATTATTGTTGTTCTCAAATGGTTCGGGGAAAGAAGATTTGTTTAGAAAATTTCACATTGTCTCTTACACGCTTGTCTTCCTCCTCCTTCGCCACTGATTTTACAATGGAGATATTAAGTTTCCAGGAAGGAGTCTTTCACTTTGGTTCATTGACCAAAGCTGACGCTTTATACTTCCCTTGGATAATATAATAATAATTTTTTAAAGTTTCTTTTCTATTCATTCTCCCTTTGTCTTGTTGTGCATCAAGCAGAAGATTCGAAGAAAATTTCCGCCGGTTCATATACTTATACTAGACGGGAAAGAAAAACTTTATTAAAATTTTCGGATTATGCCTCTCTCCTGGTTTTTATATCGTTTAGAAAGTGATTCTCTGTTGAGCTGGCTATAAGGCTTCACTTTTTATAATACTGAAAAAGTCAAATTTTGAGCAAGTCGGGTGGAAATTTTCTATTTGAAAATTTAAGTTTATGTTAGCGGCTAGGCTCGATACACTCTGTTGCCGGGTGCATAGGAATGTGTATTATATATAAGTGTACTGTAAAGTATGACTTGTGAAGAAACTCAGTGTATGGACTTGGATTTAATTAAGCGCCTGGTCGGTAAAATTTTATGACGCCAAGTTTAAACTCCAGTATAGAGTATAAAAATGAGAAGCAGGTCTGGGGATTTAAAGTATCTATGGGTTTAAGGTATGTCTAAAATGCATTTGTGGAGACATCTTAGTGAATATGTCTACATACGAGTATTGAGAGAAACAGAAAATTCTGAAGTGGAAGGTCAACATATGTGTTGCAGGGGAAATGCATGGTCGTCTTGTTTGCATTTCCTTCTCAAGTTGCCAATCAATGGTGAAAAGGAAGAAGTTTTGGTGAATTGCACACGTGACGAGGGGATTTTTTGAGTTCTTGCTAACTATAGTGTAGCCATTATATGATCAAACGCATGAAGTAAGAACGAAAGGCTTATATGCATAATATATACTTGAGTCACCAACTGGTTTATGCATAAGTACAGCCATGTTCGAGCTCCTGGCAAGCAAGTCTTAGTCTTATTTGAAGTAGTGCAGCCCAGTATGAAAATTCTGGATGGAATACTAAAAACCGGAGTGCGAGCAATTGGGGAAGCCTACTAACAGGAAGATATCTGATAGCCTTTTGGTATAGTATCTCCTGCATATAGGAACATGACTCGGGTGTAGCAATAAGGATGACTTTGCCAGTGTTATGTGGAGCAGTGTAGTAAAAGCGGAATGTGTAGGAGGGGAAGTATTAGCATTTATATATTTGTCTTTGGCTCAAGAGCATTTGGTGATGGTGCTCCATGCGACTTTCATGTGTGTGTACTTTTGCCGAAAGAAAGTTGATCAGTATTCTGGACCATAATTCCTAGAAAATCTTCCCTTTGAACCCTAACAAAACGTATGCAAAATGTATGGTGCAATAAGTACACATGGGCTTTCTGTACATAGTTTTTCACGATATTATATAGTTTTATACATTTGAATTCACTGTATTTTTAGGATTCTTACACTATATACATGGTATGTAGAACTATTTCATAGGAACCTATAGGATTGCACTAAGTATAGCTATACACACTAAATTTAGCTCGAACGTTTATGTGGGATGAACTTGTGTCAAGTATATTTACAGTGTTTAGTCTATTACTGTATTACACGGTGCTTTGAAAGTTCTGTGGTATAACAGTGTTTTAAAGATTACATCATTGTCAAGTGTAGGTATATAATAGCCAAAGTGGACGTCAAAACATACCGACTTCGTGTATGTATATCCCACAAGGTCGAAGAAAAATGAGCCTTTGGTTTTGATACTTCTGTCTAGCGGAATTGTCTAGCGGATCTGTTGACTTGGTATCGAATGGAACTCTTTTACTCACCGATACATGCACTGAGTATATGTATTGAGTAAATACAAGTAATCTACACGCTCTTTCTGTGAGAAACGTTGTATTATATACATTATTGCGTACGTTAACGTTTGTAAGGAGAGAAAGTAGCAAAAGTTACCTACTTGTATGTATCTTACATGACTGGTATGGTGAGAAACCGCCAAGTGCTCATTTTGCAAACATTGCATCCACTTACCACACTTGAGTTTATGAGACTTTCCCACGTATCTGCAGATTCATATGTAGATACTGCGTCTGGAGTTTAATGGACTTGTTTCTATAAAAGAATATATGGTTAGTGTACAGGGATATACATAAGTTTGAACAAGTGTTACATAAGATATACATGGATAAAGGTAATGGTGATGTATTGAGAGCTTGAGCGAACAGAGGTAAAATCTTTAGCCTAGTTTTTCTTGCCGTTTCTTTTTACTTGACTTTCACCGCCACTACTGAACGAAACTTTCTTGCACATTTGTATCCGTGGACGTGTATAAAGAAGCTTTTCGTGCTTCCTGGCAGGCTCATGTGTATATGTTTAGTACATAGAATACGTGGCGCCATGAATGGTACTTACTGCTTTCACACAAGATATGTGAAGCTACAGAAGATTGAACTATGTGTGTCTTTGTTACTGAAGGAAAGCTGCTGTATAGATATGTGTTTCGATGCTACTAAAGATAAAAATAGTGATAAATGTATAGATGGCAGCTACAACTTACTTTTACATTAGTGTATGCATTACAAGTATTATTAGTTGTAATCTCTGGATAGTTTACTAGTGCATTTACTGCATTTGGGAATAACTTTAGAATATCTGTACCGTCGTAAGTACGCAACTTTTGGGAAGATGCTCGCAAACATAGAGAATAATGTATCATGCTAGTGGCATGCATAGAACATTCTGCTCAAGCAACTCCAAAATGGAACAGACGAAATGTGTTTAGCAAGTCTCATATTGTTGTACGCATGTGGTGGACGAACATTGAAATATTAATTTAAAACACGGTATCCACGTAAATGACATTGTACATGTAGCTGCTGTTGTACACTAAGGGGAAATACTCCTGACAGAGATTGTTCTCCTTGGCAAAGGTCCATTGTTGTAATCATGGTGTTTCTATTATTTTCCTCATTCAAATCTTGACTCTTTGTTCTCTCACTCACTCCCTGTTTCGCTCCCATTCCAATAGCAACTGTAATTTAGAAATACGGGGTGGTTCTTTTATCATTCATCTTCTCTTCAACGCAAGGAACACAAATCATGTGATTGTATCATTGTTATATGTGTGTGTGGATCGATTAGGAAAAAATATCTCCAATTTTTTGCATGTTAACACGGCCTCCATAGGAACCTAAGAAAAGCTTAAAGAGTTTGCTCTATAAAATGGGTATGTGTACATGATACGGGCATATGTGAATATGTACATTTTTAATAAGAACGAACGTCTGAAAGCTATTAGTGCAGCTTGAGTAAATGCATCTCTATGTATCTACATCTAAAGAGTGTGAAGTCATTCCGAGCGTGTGTGACTGACACGGGACAAATTCCAGTCTGGAACTATCGCCTACTCCTGCCGAATAACCAGTCCATGAATCTATTTCCTTTAATGAAAGGCTCAGGAGAAATTGGAGTGATGGGAAGAAAATGAGGATTTGGATTGAGAGAGTACATATATATAAAAAATCATGATAATAATTGTATGAGAAAATCGTGTTTAATCATGTGTATAATATACGTTGTATAAATATTCATAGGTACATACATACTACTAGCATTGCTCCAGCTTTTGTCTCCCCCGATTACTTTTGGTATAATTATGTAGAACAATATGAAACGTTAGTGTTGGTACAATGGCATGAAGCGTTAGGTAACGTAGATATAAGTTCATAAAAATACATGAAACAATGTTTGTGCCCTATAGTAGCTTTGCACCATTTGTTATTGCTCTAATTTCTAAGTCAATGGCACAACTATGAATTCCCAGGTTGGTAAGTGCTTCATGTATAAAGACGGATTCCTAGGAACGCGGGTATTACAAATACCTCCTTATAGGTATCTATACATGGGAGTCATTGTGCAAAATGTGATGTGGAAGTTATAGTCGTAGGGAAGATGATGATGAAAAGAGAATGAAACTGCAGGGGGTTGGCTTTTTTCCTCTATTAACATTTTATAAGTACGCACACAAGCTTCGGATTGTTCTGGTAAAGGCACCGAGCTAGTACCTTGTATGCGTATTCTGATTATACAACGGAGAAGAAGAAAAAGTAGAGGAAAGAAAAGAGAAATTTACTGTGAAAGGGTTTTTAAAGATAATTACTATTTTATGACTCCAGGCATTCAACCTTTATTCATTTACCTTCTTGTGTAAAAGTATGTATCTATACATTTCTTAGATAAAACGATATGCATACTTTCGAGATATTAAATATAAGTTCGTGAAGGTGAAACGCTCTTCATAACTGTCTTCGTGAGAACGGCTAAGCCCTTTACAAAATGATTATGTATACAACACGATGGAACTGTCTTCCTTATATTTTTAAGAGCTTCCAGATAATTTTTCATGGCAGGTGATAACCTACTTTTTCCATGTCTTTTGCAAGCTTAATTTATTTTTTGAATTATTTTTCTTTACCCCGGCTACACTTTACCGGCTTCAGGAATTTTTACTTCCAGTAGCTTGCCAAAGGGTGAATTTTCCAAACTGACGCACCAGAAGCTTTACCTTTACTTTAGTTCAAGCTTCTGTTCAAAAATCCTTGCAAAACTTCCACATGTCTACAAAACATGCCAATACATTCAAAAGGACAGAATTTGCAGACTATATGTAGGTAGTTGGAATGTTGTAGACAATTTCGCAGAATACTAATTTACTGTAAGTATATAAAAAATCTTAGAAATATTTAAGCTTTTTAATTTAAATATTCCTGGTACAATGAGTGGATTGGTGTGTTTGAAATCCGATCCCATGTAATTTTTTCAATCGCGTCTTTGGACTTTATCTTCAGGCATTTTCAGTGTTAGTTGTGTAATGGGAATGTTGGCGATGGCACAAAGGTAGAGAATTCAATGTCAGTGTATTATTACTTACGGAAGAAGGAAGCAAAGGTTTTTGGTATGAAGGAAGCAGGAAGGACGTAGTTTTTCCTTTGAAGAGATCAACGACAGATGAGATGATTGTGAACAAAAAGAGAACCGGAGTTACAGTAGTTTTTTTCATTTCTCGGTACATAAAACCTTTCTTTAGATGCAGAAAAAGGTTTTTTCTATCGTGTGAGAAATATTATTGTAAGTTCTCATGTGTGTGAGTCTGTCTCGGAGTGTGTACATAATAGAAAAAGTATAGATTCCCCTGTACTTTGTATTCTTGAGACATTATTTTGATTTCAGAATCCACTCCGCTTGATTTTTTGCCAACTTGGAAAGTGAAGCTGAAAATCGAGCTTGACGTTTAAACTTTTCAATGCACTATTTGAGTCTATAGAGGTTGACGGTAGTCTTTTGGAAAATATGTCTTTATATGCTGCCGCTACCTCTACTTGATATGAAACTAATAATAAGGGTTAATAGTGTAACGATACTGTTCCTCTTGTACATATGCTGCCTACTATTACGCTTTTTAAAAGGGGCATGAGCCAATTGTTTTTTTCTCTTTTAACGCACCCATACAATATGCGTGTGCCTTTCACGCTCCTGCCTGTCCTGCAATTCTCTTTGTTTCTTCACCGTAGCCTTGCGTTTAATAAATTTACATTGAAAATTTCAATGTTACTTTTGTAGCTAGACGTGTGTTAAGCAGATTCGTAAATGTTCATGTATTACATTAAATGGCTCACATCATAAAATATTCCTACTGTTAAACATATGCAGGGCAATGGGAAACTGTTGTCAAACAGATCCTTACTTATAGCCCCAGTCAATCTATATGTGCCCAGTTCATATGCTGAATTATTTGAACGATTTTTTTCTTTTTCGGTTATCATTCATTCTGAAATATTATGTAGAAAAATAGAACAGCGTGTGAGAGTCATTGAAAGAGAAATGATTGTCACATGAATTCATATGTGGTAGTGGAATTCACAGGCTGGCGACTTCCAGGAATAAGGCCAGCGTTATTATTTCTGACTGTGTTCGTTCGCACTGTAACAAGTTTTACTTGTTTTGCATCTGAGCGTACGTCGGGGTTATCATCGCTTTTGATTCGGTGTGTGCATAGTTAATGTGCGGTTCCACAGCTTCGTATGGTTATTGTGTGCATATGGCTCATTCGTTGTTGTACATGTAGAGAATGAATATGTTGGGTAATATGTGAGAGTTGTTCACTAAATGTGTTATACATGCGTTTACATAGATACACACAGAGTGCATTTATGTAGATATATAGACATGGAAAAGTTGAGCAGAGCCTCATGACTGTCCTGCTGCAGCATGTATGTGTATGTGTGTGGTTCAAATGTGTGAAAACATTAGACTCCGACGATGGGGTGTTTCCTAACGAGTCTGTCTCATAAATCTCTGTCTTTTGCATACTAAAGTAACCATCTGACTCCCGGAGTATATTACTTTGTAGTATGTAGCAGAGTTACTAGTAAGTACAACTGGAATCCCATGTTACTCTTGGTCCATACAACTCCCTGCTACTACTTATATACTCTGTTCACATGAGAAATACTCACAAATTGATTTCCATCCTGGTCTCCTTGTCTGCCTTCCTATTTCTCATTGCAACTCCCACCCCAATAATGGAAATATATTCACTGATATAACAACCAGAGATGTATGTATTCCCCAACGTTACTGCACTACTAGCATGGATATATTTATACTTGGATTTTTTAATGCTTACTGGAACACTCACATATCCCATGACCAAGTAACATGATTTTCTGGTCCTGAAGGTGAGACTAGTAAATTGTAGTAAATTACTGACAACGGTGCATTCATTATAGTGCCACAGCATGTAAGAACTGCCATCAAATTTTCGAGAATTGAATCCAGGGCGGATATTATTATTGTTATTATAAAGAATAATGTGACTGGAATGATTGAAATAAAAAGTAGGTTTTGTGTTCCCATGTTTAGGTTTGCCATGGTAGGTGTCCGGCATTTCGAGGAATAATAGTGTTACTAATTCGGTATAATGTTATATTATAGTTTGAATGTTGGTGAGATTTTGTGCTAGTTGATTTACATATTATGTATTTTTATGTGTTAGCAAAATATAGACAATCTTAGTCATAGGCACGAAGCAATAGCTTGTGCATTTGAATAGAAATTTAGTGTTTCCTCGCTTCAACTTAATTTTCCACATGTGATTGTGCTCTTCAGCCAACCTATTAATGGCTCTGTTGTTGTAAGTTATCCGAGTAAGCGAGTGCTGAATATGGATATGGGAATGTATTGTTATGAGGATATGGGCAATACATGCTCGAACAGGCTAAAGATACAAAAAATCTATCCGATTCAATATGAAATAAACCTTTAACGTTGTATAAAGGTGGAGTGTGTATTATTGTAATGAGAGTTCGAGGTTCGAGAGCGCGTTTGAAAGTGCAGGGTGATTGTGAATCGAGTGTCGTATTGTCCCAATTTCTGATATTTATTATGTAATTGTATGTATATTGGAGACTGCTGCTCCGGGATCGGGCTGCTGAATTTGAGTTATGACTCTATAAACCTTTATGTTCTCCCTTTTGACTGTCATACCAATGAGCTTGGTAGTCTAAGCTATATGTATGGGAACTTTACCATTTGCACTGGGTTGTCTGTAATGTATTCTATGTATGTATATGTCTATACTTACATGCTATGCAATGTGCTGGATTCGCTCAAAACTCCGAATGGAAATAAGGGTAGAGAAGGACAAAGTTGATTTTTTCTGAGTTAGCTATGGAGAACACACCGTTTCCCATTTTATTCAAGAGATCATTAGGTACATTACCATAAAAGTCGGAGCAAATGATCCGTAAGTTGTAAATTTCCACAATGTTTAACATTGGGCACTGGCGGAGTTATGTTCTTCTCCATATAGCATGCATATCGTCATTGACTTAAACGTCGTTGGTCTTACAAGACGTTCGAGAGCTGGTACATCTCCTGGTCTTTCATTTCATGTACGTTTGTATTCTGGTTTAGTGTGGATTTCGTGTATCTTCCCTTCTCTCTTTATTGTGAATAATATGGTCGTTAGTAAAAGAGAATGCTTAAAAAGGATGGAGCTATTAGTATTTGGTACGGGGAAAGCTGTAAGAATCTTTTTTGGTACGGAAGTACTGTGTGTAAACCAACTTCAATGGTGGCAGTGATACCGGTACTTGTTTTAATCGTTCAATGTAGTCTACAAGTGCCATGAATATTGTAATTCATTCATTTTATTTGTTACTAGAGAATTGATCTGGCTTGGTACGTGTTACAGAAGGGTGACTAGATCGTAGCAGGTATAGCTTTTTATACCTTCGTGAGAGATAGTACTTCGTCCATCAGGGATCCAGTATGTCTTCGCCGAACCTGAAACGGCTAGTTTGATGATGAGACACTTATATGAGACATTCTCTTTTGGGTGCTTTTTGTATATCTAGAACATATAATAGGGTATTCTATACACATTAAGTAGTGTAGGGGAGCTTAATGTTTACAGCTTCATTACCGCTTGCAATGAAAGGGACGATAACAGGAGGAAAACAACTGTCATTTTCATTTTGGAAAAGGATAGGTATACCTTCTGCCTTTCAATGGCTTGAAAGCTCTTCAGCCAGCATTTTCTCCAGTAAGGTTACTATAGGTATACTTACTTGACAGTAGTGAAGACTACTGAAACTTGTATGTCACATCATAATGTGGTTTCTTCTTGTGATATGCCTGATAAAATTATGTAAACGCAAATTGGTTGGAGTTTTGTATAAAATTTAAGAAATTATTTTAGTAGTATCAGTATTTGAACAAGTATATTGCACATGTAATATAGAATGTAGATAATATTCATATACTTACTGTTCAGAACGTCTGCGCGAGTAGGTATATGGTATATGTTAACTACATCTTATGCATCGAAGCGATAGATCCTCGAGGCATATTGTTTATATATATTGTTTCTATAGTCCAAGTTGTATTTCAAGCTGTTTGGTGTAGCCCAGTTTTTTTAGAAAGATGACCAGAGGGTTAGAATTGTAATTCGGATGTAAATCATGAAGACAAATGTAGGATTTAGATCCAAGTTGGAACCTGTCAGCAACCCACTTGTGTCAAGGATATCTGAGTTGTGTTTTTGCAACACTGGGGTATATTCTAGCATTCTTGACACCTCCTGGTTCGTGTAGTGCCGAATAAGAGATTTATGACAGCGATTTTCTATATAGGATTTCGGAAATTCATATAATCTGTATTGATATAAATATTATAAAGATATTTTTCCTGAATGCGGTCACAAATATGCTACATTTAGTATCTATACATACATGTAATGATTCACATGTGCAAGGGACATTTTATAACTAACAGGATTTGTTGGTGTCACTTTGATAAATTCAAAGGAGATTCACTCGTTTCATTTTCCATTTTCCATGATGTTGGTTCTGTTATAGAGTCATTTGGCTAGTGTGTGACTACGTCTCCGATGCGCACGGACAATAGGGATGTCATTTGGGATATACAAAACTTTGTAACGTTACGTGAGGATTTGAGTGCAAAAGGTTGTTGTTGTATAAGGATCTGTCTAAAAGCAACCTTAACATATACTGTCCACTCCACATGCAAATGATAATAAATAAGGCTGGAGTTGAGTCCGCTACATCTTCCTCTCCATCTTATATTCCGTCCAGGGTCCTTAGTCCTCATTGTAAAATTGTAGAGGAAATGGAATCCTTTCCATAGTGTGAGCACACTGCAGAACCTTTTGTAAACGGTGGCTTTTACTGGGTTGAGATGGAAGGTGGCCTGCTGGGAGTCGGAGCTCATATGTGGCAGGATGGGAAATAGTTTTTGAAGCTACTTTTACTCTTGTATTTTCTATGTATGAGGTAATTTGTGCATGCACTTTACATTTCTTTTTTGGCCTTCTCTGCTGGGGTATTTGATCCGTATGCAGAAACATGCAAGAAACTGACATTCCCAAACGGAAGAAACTTGTTTCTTGGCTGTCTGTTCCATGTATAGATCGCTCCTTGCAACCAAAGGCATTTGTAGGAGGAAAGCATTGGGGAAAGAAGATGGGCCATTTGTGTGTATACAAGCACAATAAATTTCTACGACCGAGTAAATTCACTACTGGGAATGTGTCATGTGCTCTTCCTTTCTCTGCATTGTGTTTCCCCTCGCTTCGAAATCTAAAGCCACAATGAATTTCTTATTTAAAATCCTGTAGCCTTTTCCATATCTTAACTTGTCACAATAAGAATGATAATCTGTGCATTCGCTTTGAGACAGTCATTACAGATGGAATAACTAAATTAAAGATGGATTTCTTACTAATTTGCTACAATTAAATTTGACGGCAAAGGTATGAGCACTTTCAAGTTGTGAAAGCATAAAGCAAATGCTAAATTGTAGCAATGGAGGAATTCGCATTTAAATATCAACGTGTACATGTCTGCAATTTATTCCTGGAAAGTGTATACTTTTCCCCAGGAAACCTATACTGGCTTTGAAAACAAATTTTGATCGTGTAGAAGAGAAAGCGTTTAAAGTTTGAGAAGCAAGCATGCACAAGAAGCTGTAGTTTTGCTACTATTTGCATAAGGTATTCAGTGCTGAATTTGGTGATACACGGTGATACTTACAAAGTAGCAGCTACACTACTAATAGTTGACGAAAGCTATACTAATATATCCTTCGTAAAATCACTAACGATAAGAAAGATGAATATGTTACAGAGCGTTTCTCTCTGCTCCTCCATCATCTAAGGAGCTCGCCCTCGTTTACATTGGAATGTGATTCGGAGCGATATAGAGATGTCTTTCGGGAGATCTTAGCTCCAGAAATGCTGTAACAACTACGGAATTTCCGGAATTTTGCCCCGTTTCCTATTTGTATTGCCTTCAGAATGTACGTGTACGTTTTGTATCTAAATTCCTTTGCTGGGTTAGTGTCCTGATGAGCATTGATTTTCAATCTCAACGGTCAAAATATTAAGGTTGAGAGGCACTTTGATGTTGTGAGATTCTGCAATACTGTTGGCTCATTTTAAATTTCATGAGTTTTGAAGATACGCTTTGTATGCGTGTAAGAGAAGCTCAGCTAGAATTAATACTATAACATGAAACTGTTTTCGCAACTGCTATAAAATTGTTACACTCGTACCAAAAAAATATTATGTATGATATAACATGCCTTATACATTTTTACTCGTCATTTATATTCATATTAGACAAGATTATTGCAAAATGAATCCATAATGGACTCATGTTATTATACACGAGTAGCTCTCAAGAATTAATTCGAATTTGTTTCGGTGGTTGGAATGATGTCAGTAATGATTTTAACCTTGAATTAAAGCGTACAAAATATAAATGATTGAACTTATTATTTTCTATATCCTGGTATTTGTAATATAATTTAAAACATGATTTATAATAATTACGACCATTTAGTATACACATGGTGCAATAAAATTCAGACCAAAGGCGTGGTTTTTGAAAATTTATGTCCAGTTTGAAAGTAAATATAGTGAAAGGAGTTTGAAATATTTTGCAAAAACATGTTTATGATTATAGCCACTTGCTTGCACTTTATGCTCCTGACTTGGACATTAACTGCAGTTTCTGCAATAATAATGGTAATGGTATCGTCCATACATAGATAGTCGGGAGAGAGTCGGAGAATTATTTACTTTTTAGTTCTGAATAGTCGGAATGTATTTATATACATATAAACGTCAAGTAATATATGACTCGTGTAGACGTGTCAGGGAAGTTCTGTTGTGCAAACTTGTTTTCAACATTATATTTCCAATGGTCCAAGAATCAGGTCATTTGTATGCGAGTGATGGACGACTGACGTTACTTGTCCACTTGTTCCTCTCTATTTCCATAGTGCATTGTTACTTTCGGGTGATTTATCGCCGGAGTATCATACGCTGGTCCATATTTCACTATTATGTATTTTCTGCTATATTTTTGGAAACACTACCAAGTAGCGCATTTGTTCCTGTAGTCAACTTTTTTCTTTGGGACGTGAATGAATGGTTTGAATGGGCTTTCTTTCTGGCGGCCTTTCTTTTTTCGTATATAAGAAATATGGAAAAGTGCTTTCAAATTTTTACGACGACGTCATCTCTGGACGGTTTACTAACGATCCTCCATTATTTAGGCTGGTCATTCTGGTTTCATAATTATGACTTCTGTTCTAGTTGTAGTAATTCAAGTGCCTTCATATAATCGTAATAATTAACATCATGGAGAAGTTTTATTTGTAAGAAACTGCAACAATTTAAGCCATTAATAACGTACTTATATTATCGTTACGTTATGGATGCTATATAACATAAATTATATTCAATTCAATTTCATAAGTAATTAATAACTGTTTATACTTATAATCAGCGATAACTAAACTTGTATTCCTTTCGTCCATTATTGCGACAGAATTAGCTGCACTCTTATTAACGAATCCTATGGGTGATGTAGTATTTAAGAAGCTGTAATGCATATTTGTATTTAATACTTGCGGGTGAATTTAAGAGCGTCAAGGGAAAATGAATTGTTCGGCCTACCACACTGACTTAAATCCAAATGTTCCTGAAAGTACTTATCGGCGTTGTGTATCGAAAACTGACGAAGATAAATATGTATAGATTCTATCTGTATTTGTGTGTCTAGCGTAATAATAGAGTTGTGTGGGTGAAAGTCTCGAATATGCATAAGTATACTGTTCTGTACATAACATTGTGTAACAGTTTAGGACTGCAGGCCGTTGGTTGAAAGCTAAATCGTGGGAAACTTGCCACTCTAACTTTAATCTTTATGGTTTGTAATGTTTCAGGAAGGAAGACGATTCAAGTGAACTGTTGAACTTACATCGTGAGACTATACCCAACTAGTGAGTACATACTTCTAGTAACGGTATACTTGCTACTACTACTACATCCCTCCGGTGTTGAAGAGAAAAGATTCAAGCGTAAATTCTCCTCTCATCCCAAGATTCATGAGAGTTTGAAAAGTGTAGAGAAGAGGAACAAGAAGGAGGAAAAGTTGCGTGGAAGAAAATAAAATGATAGCATTTTTCTAACCATGTGATCTTCCACTTACTATATTGTCGTTTGCTTCCTTCCTCTCTAGTGTATAACTGTGGACGGACAAGGTAATTTTTTTTGGAAAACTTTCTAATTAAATGGCAGTAGTGACACTTTTATGTCTACTTTATTAGGACTTGCATCATTTCTAGGGCGGCGCTAAGTTTTTACCGTTTCTCCTAAAACGTATAGGAACTTAATTGAATTTTATTATTTTACACCATGGAATTTTTAGCACTCGTTGAAGTGTTTCGTTACAAATTCGGGCAACTTTACAACATCTTCTGGTAAAGCTGGGAACTTTTTAACCACTTAAAACATTGCTAGGTACACTCAAAATCTTGATAGACCCTCGAAAGGATTTGCTATAGAAACTCTAAAACCTCTGGAAGATGAAACTGTAAGTTGGTTCAAGGGAGTTTAACCTCATAAAGGAAATATATACAAGAAACCAAAAATAAAAAGCATATTTCTTTTATCGTAAACCCATCCAAGAAAATTGACCTAATTATACGCAGGATTTCGCTGGTGTCAGTAAGTTGGATGATTTATCAAGTTTAATGTCTGCAAGTGTATCTTTAATGGTCTGGCGTTTGAATGTTATCAGGCTGGAGCAGGAGGCTAGTAGACCATTGTTACGGACTTGAATTGGCTTTTTTCTGCTGTAATACATACACTTTAGAAGATCGGCGTGTGTGAGGAAAATGCAGTCATTTTTAAGGAAATGGATGGACATGATTAGTTGCAAGGGTTTAAGGCATTATTGTAAATCATTTTTGTCGTATAACTTCAGCAGTAATCATTTCAGAGTTTTTTTCTTTCAGAATATATGTCTGGTGCGGTAGATGCTATTTTATCTTTGGGGAGGTTTTGGCTTTCACTTTGGTTGTTGTTGCTGTTATTATTATTAGATATATACGTAAAAGTGCACACGCATTTTTATGTAGAAGCAAAAAGAGAGCGAGAATGTTTTTTACATTTCCTCCTCTAACCAACATGGCTTGAGATTTATGACAGTATCGGACAGGTTTTGCAGTTGGGATATGTACATGGATATATAACGTTGAATACGTTGATACACTTAAAATATTGTATTACTCTGTTTTGAGCTTTTTCCCTTTTGGAAAAAAAGTTCATTGTATTGTTCCTCTCTTATTTCTTTTACAGTTCCTCTCTCTCTCTCTGTTTTGTGATTTATTCCTTTATGCAAGCTCATTCCCTTTTCCAGGGCATTTATAACAGAATATTTTATCATTGTCGAGCAAAGTGGAATATGTCACCAAGAGAAAGAGGTTTTTCCTTTCAGTTTTCATTATTTCTGTAGTAGCATGCATACTTGGTAAAAGGTTGTCTATGTGAAATGCGGTTGTATCCATGGAATATATGATTTGTGCCAAGTGTTAATGAAATCTTGTTTCTCTCACATTGCGGTTTAGAAATTGCCAAGTTGAACTTCGCTTATCTTTGAAGCATATATCTACTATAAGCATATAATTAAAATAAACATAGAAAGATAGCAAAACTAAAAAACAAGCAAAGTTATGGACACCAAGCCATATGTAAATCACAGCATTACACGAAGATTTGCATGTCACACGATTTTTGGTTCCACGCAGTCAAGATTCTCAGGGTTTTTAAATGGATCCTAATAAGGCCATTGTCTTGCTGAATTTTCCCTTGTGAGCATGTTCATTGTAGTAAAAGTTATGGATTTTTTGACGGGAATTTAATTTCCGCGTTGTTTCGTACAGTAAATGAAAAAGTGCTATTTTTTCTTGAAAACATACAAGTTTTTGACAAAACTGCGTTCTAAAGACACTATAGACACATATTGAGTATAAAGAATAGAAACGCCAAAAAGTTGTTACAAGAAGAATGTGAAAGTGAAAACCTGCCAAGACCTTGATGATTTGGTTTGTGCAACATTAAACGTAATATAGAGCAATCGACATGCATAAGTAGATACACAAGTAGTGTAGTAGAGATACATAAGTTAAGAACCCTATGCAAGTACATATATACATACACACATAAGCATAAGGAGGGAAATGCTCTTTATCCTCACCCAAACACGCACGTTTTTATTAGCTATTTAAAACGTGGACGAAAACTAGTTTTACACATGCTGTCCCTATGTCCTCTCTGCCTTCTTTCTCCTTATTATATTCTCTTGATGGCGATATTAAATTGCTGTTTTTTTCAGGGTCTCGCAAGCCTTTTCTTGTAAAGTCATGATCGCGTGCACTCCTTGTTTGCTTACATTTAATTTTCTTGAAATCACTTTCCTCTCTCTCTCTCTCTCTCGTTCTCTTTCACATTCAATCCTGTAGACGAGATTTTTTCCTTTAATGCTCGCTTTCCCTGGCCCTGTCTCCATGATTGCGGTTGGGAAAATAAATGGGATTGCCTTCTGCTTTCTTTCTTCTTCCTTGCATACTCGATTCCCTGGTCTCACATAAGGATGATGTTCATTTCAGTTCAATGTGTAGGAAAGAACGGTTGTGAAATGAGGTCCATTTGTATCTCTGTAATTGAATTGCGTAAATGCTTTTTCGAATTGTGAAATCCAGCATGATTTGCTGAATTAATTTTAAATGTTTTGTCTCTTGCGAAATTACATTTTCCTGGTAATTAATTTGTCATGAATGCGCTCTTGGGGTGGTTTAATATGAAATGTTTTCAGCGGAGTGTGTATCACTGTTTTGATAGAATGTGTATCTACTTGTGTACGAATAGACGTTTAAAAGTTATGTTTGTATAGGTAAATGTGCAGGGTTTGTACAAGCATGCAAATATTTATTAAACTTTTGGAATTCTTGCGTAAGATGAAAATTTGCAGCTTAATTGTTTTTGGTATTTTTCACTTAACAAAAGTAGCAATTTTACGATGTTAGTAATAAACGGCATTTTCGTTGTTTGTAATAAAACAATGTTAGTTTGGTCAGTATTACTGCTAGCCCCATGTGTAAAATGAAGTTAAGGAGATTGATTCTAGACGGAGGGGAGGCTTCTTTAAGGATGATAGCTTCAGTGATTATTAGATTTATTCTGGGTGATATATATATTGGTGGAGGGTGAGCAAAAGCTGATGATGGTGTTTATGTGTGTAAACCTAAATCGATGATTTTGTTTGGATGTGTGTGTTCAAATGCATTTAAGGTATCGGAGTTATAGTTGGTTATTATATTATGATGACCGCGAAGGGAGTTACGAAAGGAAATCTTCTCTTACTTTTAGTTTTTCCACTCATAATTTCTCGCCAGACTCCCTCACTCTCCTCCCCTTCTTTCAACAACCTTTTTCACTCGGCCTTCCCTGATTCCCGTCGTCGACTTATGAAATACATACATATATATAGAGTGAAAACGTTCGGAAATTGCGGTGTACTCTGTAAATACATGTTAGTAGGTACACGAGACGAGAAGGAGCTAGTGTGGTGACGAGAGGAGAAACTATTGGTAAAACGTGTAAAGAGGAGAGAAAAATGATTTCCGGAATTCACTTACGTTGAGTGCGCTCATTCGATTAAATCGGCACTTACGCACTTTTTAGTGCTTTTGATTCCATGATTGCTCCTAGACTATTATGGGCTCAACGTCTGCTTATGTATTTTTGTGTAGGAGTTGTACCCGTATAATCTAATAAAAATTTCGACAACAGCAGTGCAGTTCTTACTTAATAGACGCTGTTCACTTTTGTGTTCAGACTATTGTGCTTTTCTTACTTTGCACACCAGGTAGGGTCTTGATTTTTCCTTCGTAAAAACTCGACGTACCTACATACATTCATACATAATGTACACCTTCAAGAATTATTCGCACATACAAGTTTACGCTGTGCCATAACTTGTACAGTCAACTTGTAAGCATTATTATGTATCTTACAGTGTGCGAGTGCATAAATCTTTGTAAGTAAGTTGCCTCGAAGCTAATACTTACGCGTAGAGTTTTGTAGATTTCAAGGGGGAATCGTAAAGTTTAGGTTGTGGAGAGCGGTTCGCTCTTGGAGCGGACGAGAGATTGATTTTCTATTCGCGGAACTGATGTTTTACTACCAACGACAGATTCTTCTGATTTTTATATGCACTGCTGAATTTTTAATGGTAATTCAAAGGAAAAAGGCAGCTTCACACATTTATCCTGACGTTTTAAAAAGACTGTAATACCTTCTGTGAGTAAAAGAAAGGAAAATGACTGTAAAAGTTGTTCGTGTATGTTGAACTCCAGATGTGTAGGAAGAGAAGAGAAGCTTAACTTGAGACAAGCAAAGTAAAAGGCAAACTTTTTATTTCCGCCTCAATTTATGCTCGCATATTACTAAGAAATTCCTCTTTAGTGTCCTTAGTACTACATACAACTGGCTATATACAGTGAACAATGCATACGTGGTAAATGCAACAAAAATATAATGCTAGCATTACAACTATAACTTTCATCTCCTTTTGTTCCTCTAAGACCTGAGAAGGCTCCACACATGCACCATTTATACGTTGAATTAAGAATGAACAACGTAGATCCAAAGCTTGTGTGTGTCTAGAGCTGTAATTGTAAACGTTAGACGTGGGCGTTACGAGAGAGTGCTTAAAAGTTTTTTTTAAAGGAGTCCACGAAAACGTTCAATTTTAGATTATCTTCTACTTCTTTTTCCTTTTGACTTGGAAATGTCCAAGCTTAAGGTTTTAAGGAGAGGTAGAGTAAAGAAATGGAGTCAAGGTGCAAGTTCAGCAAGTTGCTTTAGTTCCGTATGAAAGAGGGTTTGATAAGTCTGGCTTATAAAAATTCTCAGTGGCACTAGTGGTAGCTCCTAGAATTCTACACACAGGACTTTAGCTTCCTTGATTAAAAGTTTCAGTGCCGTATCTTCATAGTGTGTGGGTTGTAGAAAGTGTTGAAACCGGATACTTTCATCGGTTCTTGAACATAAAGGCGAAAGTATGTATTACGTTGGTATTATGCTTTGAACCATCTGTAGGGCTATAATGTTTCTTCAGATGTTACTCATTGGAGCTCCTTTCTTGTACTCATCCTATTGGCGAAAGTTACTTAAATGTGGTGTTGAAACTTGATGTCTGTTATAGATGTATTTAGTTTTAATAATACAAGTGTGCGAAAGGAATAGAAGGCTTTAATGCCTGAGTGAAGCTCAAAGTCCTGATCAACTTAAATTGCGAACAAGTTGGTTAGAGAAGGAAAGTATTTATTAGCGGTGAGATGATGCTCAAGTTTGGGATCGCAAAGTAAAAGTATTCGATCCCTTCCTTTGTTTTTCAACTCTCTCATCTCTGTTTTTATCTGTAAGTTCTTTAGACTCCATCCTACTTTGACTTTGTTTTGATGATTGAGGTGTGTGCAGATACTCAAATGATGACATACCCACATTAGCCTTTTATAATCCCCTCCTCAAGGCAGTTATCAACTGAGCTGTCGATTAAAGCAAACAATGTCAAGTGTTACATGATTAGAGGAGACCCAACGACACAAATGAATCCGTATGTCTTGCATAAGGTATAAGCTTATTATTTTGCTTCCAGGTAAGTATTATCTCTAAATGTATGTACGTGTATGTATAGGTTAGTTCATCCAACGAATTCGGAGGTTGAGGAATTTAGGGCGACGGGAAAGTTCACAGCGTGCTAAGTAGATCAAAAGAGATCATTTTCGCTTTTACTCTTTACTTTGCTCGGTTGCTCTTATTTTTTGCCTTACTCCCTTGCTTTCTCTATTTACGCACTGTACTCCTTACCAAAGAAGTTGTCGGGTTATTGGAGCGATAATCAGAAAAGAGTCTTCGACCCAGCGTTGCTTTCTTGTTCGCGTACATACTGTTCTAAACAGTAAATATAAGTTGATGCTACAATTTATCTTTCTAGCTACAAGTATCTACAGTAGTATATAAAGAAAGATAGACATTTCATTAGGACGCTACTTTTCACTCGTTAATTTCATTGTTCTCGTCCCAGTCACCGACATTCTTTTATATAGTTCAGGAGTTTGCCCGTAGATTGTGGGATGTTTTGTCTTACATAATGAACTCTTGTCTAAAGAATTCAAAGTGTTGAGGAATTGGTCCATTTTTTGCTCAATATTTGTAGCTTGTTTGAATAGATCCTCTTTGTTTGATGTAATTAGGTCGACCTTCCGGGTAGCTTGATGATGATGCAACTATAACCTTGAAAATACTGGCGCCGGGTTTTTTATATTAATCATCGGTTCGAAATATTTCGTACGAAACTTGAGGAAGATTTTATGTACATTGATTACATAAGTGATAGTTTTTCTGTTGGATAAGGATACATGAGTGACGTAAAGTTTTGCATTATGATTTCACAGACGTTTGAACATCTTTTAGACGTAGCCATAGGCAATAAGCAGTATTGTTTCCTAGTGTGACAGCTTATCCGTATGTATACAGCAAATTTAAATATAGCAGAAGGGGATTCCGACAAACGGAGCACCGACGATCATAAGTGAAACGTTTCATACATAAAGTTAGACAGAGATGAAGATGAAAGGTGGAAATGTTCAAGGTGGATGTCCTGCTGTGCTGTCATCTCCGGTATAACTACTTACAAGCCGTAACAGTCAGTTTTGATTTCTTGAAACGCTGTTAACTTTCTTCCGATGAACATTCGTTCGTCTCCCTTGCTCTCTATGTTCTTCCGTTTTCCGTTCCATTTTATCTACTTGCATTTCTTTTTCTCATGTCACCCCTCACAAAGCCCACATGATTTTCAATTCCTCATTGGAATAAATTTGGTCTCAAAATTGGCTTTATAATGTGCACTTATTTCTACGAAGATTGCTCATGTTATATTCTGAAGGAAATAGCAGAGATAGAACTTGAGAGCAAGTTTTACTACTTCCCAACTGCTGAGCTCACAATGTGTTATACGAAGTTATGTGTGTAAAATGTTACGTGAATTGAGGTTTTGATTAGGTTTTGGAAGGGAAGCTTTCCTGGTTGTTAAAAGTTTGTCTGTACTTGTTATGCATGGACATTGTAATTTGTACATGTGTTAACACAATTCAAGAGAAGAGTTCGTGCTCAAGTAGCAAATCATGGGAGGTACATGCAGCGAGAGGAATCTCACTCTTGGAAATTTCAATGACTTTTATGAGGCTTTTGGCTCCAGGGAAGAAATCGAACAAGTTTATATACTTACATTTTTCCTCCTTCCTCTAAACATACCTATTATTATACTATAAGAACTTACGTCTGAGAATATTTTGAATTTGAATATGTCTCAGTATTATTGAATAGCTTATAATGCAGTTGCAAGATTGAACTTGGTAATATCTAATCTTCCTTTATACAAATATAGGCTGATAGGTATTACAGAGATTTTTGATGGACAAGTTTTAAATCGTGAATGAATCGATGACTCCAAAGCTTTTGACCACAGTAAATAAATATACGGAACTTTGCATATAATGCGTGAAGTGTAATTGAAATTCTCAAGGATAAATACCTTCAGCACGAAACGATTGATGAAGTAATGAATTTATTATGATATTAGTAAAGTACATTACTGTCCATTCCTGTTCATTATTACTTTTACTCTGGAAATACTTGTGTAGACGCATATACTATGGAATTGCTTATGTAGGCACAAATACTCTGGACATGGTGAATAGATTCCCTGCCAGTTGAAAAACTTTTATTAGACTTTTGTCCTTCTCTTCACAGTGTGTTCCAGCGGAGGAAGAGCTAACGACTCAACTAAAAGCACTGAATAGAGTACTTTGAATTTTTAAAGGTGCGTGTACCTTATGGGAGGTAACTCGGTTGGGATCCGGTGAAGACATGTTTATGCCAACCATCGGCGTTAGTTTAACTGCTGATTGAAAGAGAAATGTGGTTATAAAAATTAAATATGCTTAAGTAATATACACAGTGGTAGTTGTAGTGGTGGGTGAGCTTCTTCATATATAATGATGTCAGTAAGTGAGACAGTTTTGTAGTCCGTAAAGCAAGTCTGCTTCGAAGTTTAGCTCCTCGAAGTTTAGTATGTAGTAGCTTATGTCTTACGATGTTGTGTGTAAATTACACCTTGCTTCAATTACCTTTGCGTGTTTAAAATATTTTAGGTTATGCACATGGCATAGCTGAAGGGAAGCCAGGAGCTTGTTTTACTTAGATGCTAATGCATGTTTTACCATTGGAAATCGCATATAACTTATCATCGTGGAGAGCATCCTTATAGTAAATTTAGCTTTTTAAAATATTAATATTCGTTAAGATGAGAAAAGTATACAGGTTTAAAAGGGATATTGCACCACAACGCTATTTGCTCTTGGTTCATGTTGTTTACTGTGTGGCGGTTGTGCATAAGGAAATAAGAGAGAATATACGTATGTATTTGTAAGTGTACATCCGTCTACAGGACTTAAGTGGGTAATAATGTACACAAATATGTTCCGGACACGTTGGTGCGTAGCTATCTGTATAATACAAAATGAAGGAAGTTATAAGAAGCAACAAATTGAAAATTTTTCATTGACAACCTTTACGACCATTTCGCCGTAGAATCTTTTCCATGAACAACTTTAAAGCACCCATAAAGGTTTTAAGACTTGACATTCATTGATAATGAAGAGTAAATAATCTCCGACGTTGACGACAGATAACTCTGTAACGAGCGGGTCTTCACTTTTTTCAACTTTGACTCTTCTATTATTATTATAAAAGTATTCTATTGTATGTTTTAAACTTCTCTCTATACTCTATACTTCTGTGAAATACTTTGAAAGCGTCTTCAAAATTTGTGTGTGGAACTTCTTGCATGGTACATATATGTATACTTATTACACATGCAAGCGTAAATACATGCTTATAATAACTTTTAGCCAAATAGATAATTATATCTATATGAATAAAAACAGCGAACATATAGTGGTTGTATAAGACGATGCAGGCGACGGGGAAGTTATTTACTTTGGAAAACTTGTATTAATATTTTCCCATCAGTACTTAAAGTTTTTCAAGCAGTTCATTGTGCACGTAGGAGTTGTGCACGTTCTTGTGTAAATTTTTAGAGGGCATTCAATAAGAAAATCATGTGGGTATTGGTGGCATGTGTTGTGTAATGATGTACTATTTGTTATATTCTGAGCCTCAATTACATATACTTGGGTAATGACTACAGCGCCAAGACACTGTAATGATATTTTCCTATGATGGAATAAGTTGCTTTGGCTGTCAGGAAACTATTATCAGCAGAGGTTTCTCTCCGGTTCAAATTACTTTTATTGAATTAGTAAACTTTGAAAACGAATTAAGCTTGAATACATAGAACAAAATATGTGGAAACTGTTGTTTTAAGGGTTTTGTAAAAACGAATTATTATTTCCTTGATGTTGCTTGAGGATGAGTAAGTTGTCGTTTAATTTCGAACAGGAGTTGGGGGTTGTCATTTTTGGTGGAAGGTGAACTTAGTTTCGACGTTGAACGTATGTAAGTATACTCACTGACAGCATACTAAAACTTTGTACTAAACGCATTATAGAAAACGCAGTATACCGAAGTTGTGGCCTACTAATAGTATGTACACACACAGTCATACTAGCCGAAAGATTCTAAAGACTTTCGTTCTGATGTTTGTACTAATTGTCAGTTCGACTGGCTGTAATAAGCGCATTATCTCTTGGATTTGACTGATTGACTGACTTTTCGATGATGAGTCATGTTATTATTAAAGTCTTGGAATAGGAACTATTGCTTCTCAGGTTGCATGTCACTATTAAATTAGATAGTCACAACAGATTGTTAAGTCGTTGAAAATTCTCATGATAATACTGGACAGCGTTCGTCGACTCCTTATCTCTCTGTCTTCTCGTTGGTTGTTCTTATGGTATGTAAGGATTGATACTATAAATTAAACTCATAATTACATCTAGTAGTTCCACACAGAAGAGTAATAATAACTGCATGGAATATTTTTCTTGCCAGGAATAATACTTTCAGCCAATATAATAAAGATAATTGAAAATTCCATACACGAGGAATTTTGCTTGAAATATTTCACATAGGAAACAAAGACTTATTGGACATGGTACATAAATACGTCGGAGGTCATTCGTGTTAAAGTGGAATGGCTCTGTATGATAAAGGGGGAATCGACTGAATTAGTTGTTGTAGTAACTGTTGCAGTGTACACATATTTGTGAAGCCACCAAAGCAAACGTTTTATTAATTTCATCGTTAGCACCGGAGCTCTACGGGGGAAGCATAAGTAGTTGAATAAACAAATTGTTATCAAATTCATTATATTTATTAGACAGGACGACTGATAAGGCGTAAGTAAAGGTGAGATAAGTATGCAAAGTTGAAAAAGAGGTTTCTTTAATACTGTGTTGTACTTATTTAGTCACTTATAAGTACTTATTTAGGTACTGATTGGATATAGCTAAATATTATCAGTACCTATAGACATGTATTGTATCTGCATTGCTAGCTCATGTAAAGGTAGAGGAAAACTCGCTTGATACATAATTATCAGGTTTTGAAACTATAATGGCCATAGTGACATCGGGAATGACTTGATGGATATTTTGCCCGTCGTTCATAAGGTGCCTCTACAGCTGTAACTATACAAGTTTACATTACACGTATGTATACTTACACATATCAAAGCTAATGTTGAAACTATTTGATGGGTGTTCCACCGGGAACTATATGGCTAAGCTCTCGGTGCTATCTGTATCTGTATTTAATGTGTACATATGATATTAGTGTGCTCGCGGAGCCAACAGACTGTGCGAGAGGTAAAGGTGCAAGGCTTTATCGATGAATATTCATTGAGTGAGCAGTGAGCATCGGGCCGACAGTAAGGTCTCGGTGTGCAACCCGTCCTGCCGTGTTGATTCTTCGTGTACAGTAATTTATTATTTGTGGCATCAACAGTCTCCGCTCATATAGAGAATGTGCACTTGATTGGACTTGCTATTGCACAATACATAGCGAAGCTGTATTCCACTCTCTCTGTCTCTAATTTATATTATACACTTTAGTAGTTTGTATAATAACCTAGTTCATTATTCCATGGCAGTTTCACAGTCATGAGTGAGCGAGAGAGAGAGAAATTGCTGATACTATCGACGTAGTTGACTACTTAGAAAAAGACGAACGGTGATGTGATAACAAGCTGCTAAAAATAATGCACTAGAGGTTTGTGGACAATACTTATACACTGTTGTGAATTATTGGGTGACGCATTAACACCTTTAAGTTAGCTTCTTCACTTTGTTTTTATCTTCAGCTACACACTTTTGTTCCTTCGAATATTTTAATGGTGCAAGTTTTCTAATTACTCCTGCAACGATCAGTGGCCTGAGAGGTGCTTGCAGTGTACTGAAATCGAGAGAGATTTTCACAAGGCTATAAGTTGTTCTGGTGCTTTATATTCGACTCGTACATTGGAATTCCAACTGTTCACAGTGCTCAATCTTTACGGCCTGTACGTTTCGGTGAGAGTTATTAGTTTTACACTGACATTGGGATTAGTTATTATTTGTAAGGATTTGTGCCATGGTTATTATAATTTCTAGATTGGCGTTTCTTTGTTACAGTCAAGAAGTCTAGGGCTGTTGTCGGTTATATTAGTTTGGATTGTGCATAAATGGGTTTTAGCTGTAGCAGGGAGATTTCTAATGGCGATAATGAATTTAAATTGGTTAAAGCATGACATCATCATCTCCTTGATGATACTCAACCAAGATTTTATTGAATTAGTTGTTGTAAAAAGCTGTGGGCGCAATGTAAGTGCAGGAATAATGTGATTACGCAATTAAAGAGTTGAAATCGTCGCAGTTTACGGTAGGCTTATAGATACTTAAAGATATTATGATTAGTGGAAAAAAGTCAGTGTGTGGAAGGGAGGCAGGATATACCGTGTGAAAAAATCGTAAAGTCGGTGGCTAAATTATTTTAAGTACGTGTCTCCAAATCGTTAAGCATAATCATAATCGTCGATTTAAGCTGTTAAGCAGGCCGTGCTCGATGTGCTCATGTGTGTCTATGTTGTGTAAAATTACTGAACATCGTCAAGTCTATAAAATTATTTATATATTGTAAATTTTATTGTGACATTTAATGGTATTTGAGGGACTTCATGTTTGAATGTATAGAAGCCGACTTTGTAAAGTGTGTGTTGTTGTTGGTTATTCTGGAACATGTGATGAATTTATAACAGGCATGAGGGGATTACATTTTATTTTAACTCAAGAGTGTCGATGATTTCGTTAAAACTAAATTTTCTTTTTCATCTAACTTTAAAAAAGATTAAGACGGTGAAATTATTAGTGTGGAGACAGAGTTTTAAAATCAAATGTCACTCAAAATAATAATTTCCCAAATTAACAAAAAGAGTTCCCACGTTTTGACCATTTTGCGTAATGGAAACTAGATGCATATGTGCTTAAGAGGAACAAATGAGGCATACTTTAATAAGAGTCAAAAATCTACCCAATTGTGTTTAATCAAGGGGTTTCTTTCTCTTGATTATTCTCCTGGTAGACACACCATTGTATATTTAAGCTTCCTGCATAAGTGGGGTAAATTATGGGTGTGGGTAGTGCCTTTCCTCACGGCATGCTTTTTCATACACATGGATTTCACTTTTCTTTTTAATATTCCTTGAGAAGGGGTTCCTTGATTATAGGAGCTTTCCATGCGAAGACTCTTATTATATTCCTTATTTTCTTGTAATCGTTTTTTGAGACTCTATAAGAATTCTGTATTTATTAGTTCCTTTCTTGTTACCTTTGCACCTAAATATTTGTTTTGTGTTTGTTCAACTTCCACATGCAACTGCAAAGTTCTGGAAAGGTATTTGGAGTCTGGAAAGACTTGATTAACTGTATACCAGACTTGGCAAACTGTGTAAGTAATGCGTGTAAAAGTCGTTTTTAGATATTCAATAGATATTTACGTGCTGAATAATACCACTGTAATGCTATTTAGCATACAGCATCAATGTTTACAAAATTCTAAAGCCAAGGCCGTAAATTGCTCGGCTGCCAATAGACAGTCAAAGTGGTGCTAAATAGTATGTAAAGAGGGGATTTTATGTACCAAAACAATTTCCCATGAGGAATCACAGCACGTCTGCAGTATCTACTATACTTGTATGTAGAGACGAATTGTTTTTGTGAAGAAATTGAGTAATAAAATTTACATTTGGGATTTGTGGTTTAAGACTACTAGTATATGGTAAATAAAAACAGGCGAGTAGTGATGATTCTTTTGTGGTGGGGTTTGTGCTGTATACTCTTATGTATTGTCTATATGCATATAAAATGCTTCCAGGTCTCTATGCAAGTGCCGTTTAGAGCTTTACAGATTTATAAATATACACCTCTAACGTTCTCTCAGTGAGAATGACTTACCTTCGTTCTTGCTTTGCATAATATCTTTTATTACCTTACTGTATCTATCCATCTTGTATATCTTTATCCACATCTTCATGTATGTATATTATTGCTTAAGATTTCGATCGAAAACGTAAACGGAACATTTTAGCACATGGAAGGAAGAGAAACATACCTACCTGCGTTCCAGTTAAAGTGTTCCCTTGTTATTTCCGCCGACACTACATAAAGTGTACCGGGTGTGTAGGTACATCGTATCAATATTCTGATTTGATTTTATGGGAAGGCTGAGACTGCACGCCTTTGCCTCTTAAGCGTAATTATAAGTATAGATACGCCGTTGGGAGAAAGAACAATCGAAAATCTCAGCTGGCAAGAGTTCGAGTAGGAATGATGAATGAGTGGGGATTATGAAATTACGCTTGTACATGAGAAATTTATGCATATTTTATGCTCAACTTCCGCTCTAAAATAGCTCATGATATGCAACTGTGTATTTATATGCAAGCTTATAGTTATTCCTCCCTGCCTGCAGTATTATCCCTAACCAGTCGTTTCATTTAACATGACTGCGTGTGCTTACTGACATCTTGTATGTACTTGATGTGTAAAATGTAATGTTTGAGTTGGCATTGTATTTTGTACCTTCGTTTGGAGTATAAAGTTGGTAGGCTGTGTCGGAGCTGCATGCAATTGGGACTCCCCGAGATTAAACATTAATATGCACAAGGTTTTACTTTGTTGTTTTAAACTTCCAGAAGGATAGAATTTAAAGAATATACTCTACAGCTACTTATTACATGTGCCATGACGTTACGTTGATTTTTTTTACTAACGGTGTAAAGACTTCTACTGGAACAGTGTTCATGGTAGTGTTCCAAGTTTTTTAGAGTTGAAGGAGATATTTAGATACATATACATAGATACTTATGTATGAGTCTGCGTGAGGTTATCCATGATGAGGATTACCATATAATTTTTTATATTGTGCAAAGAAGTCTTCTCTTGAAGGACGCTTTGGAAATTTTGTGACGATATGAATAATGTAATAGAAGATCGATCAAGCGTTTGACAAGTGAATTATAGGTGTTGACTTGGTTTCATTTTACTTTTTCATTTCACTTGACTTGCATTTTATTTACGCCCTATTTTGCGGTCTAACCAGTTTCATGTTCCACACGACGGCGACGACGACGAGGATTGAAGAAGACGATGATGTAGAATGATTTTTTCCACCTTATAATCATTGTGATGGCAAGTTTAAAATTACAGTACGACGGAGCATATAAAAACTTACAGTTGATTAAGCTCTTTAAACATAAACTGAGATGAAGGAGTAATAATGTGTGTAGAAAAAAATGGTGTTTTATTGGATTCATGCTCCAAGCTAATGTTTCAATCTGTAAATGGAGGAGCTGATATAAGTAACTATGTAGTATTTGTGTATGAGCGTATGGAAATAATATTGGGTTCCGTGGAATTGTATGTATGTTACCTAAAAGACAGGGAAGTTTGATATATTTTCTGTGCGTGGAGAGTCAAGAGAGAAAAAATAAGATCGATGTTTTTTCTCTGATATTATAGTCTCCTATATGCTTATTTACTGGAGATAATACATGCTGATAGGAACATAAACTTGTTGTCAGTCGGAGTTGTGAAGTTTGGTTGGTTTTCCAAGTTTTTTTCGGGTGTTGCCGACATAACATGTTATGATTATCACGAATGAGACGATTTATGTTTGTCTTCTCTCTCTCTCTCCTACTTCTCTTCATCTCTCCCATACTCTTTGGAAAAGTCACAGTCGTTGGTTTTCCAAAATATGGAATCGATGAAGGAAACTTGTAGGATATGCACTAGTTGCTTATTTTTTTTTTGAATTTTAGATCGGAAGTAACTATATAACGTGTGTGTATGACTTTCCATGGATATGAATGTAGAAGAGTTGAACATTAGCATGTGTATTTGTGTGTTTGTGTTATAGGAAAAGAAAAGTCTTTTTGATATCAATGGCATAGAGGGGGGAAATGGTGAAAACCGTTTCTTATCGTGACAAAATGATCAAATAAATGTTGACGTGATGTGGATCTTGGGCCGCCGCTTTCCTTGCCCCGAATGTCGCCTAACTCATTCCTTTTCCCTTGCACTTCATCCCTTTTTCATTTCTATTTTCCTCCTATTTTCTCTTTGTCGTCCCCTTCTTGTTCGTGAAACTCCGTGTCTGTATATTTTTCGTTGACTATCATCAAGCTAAACAAGTCTGTTACCTTTAGCCCGGTTACCAATTTTTGGGAGATTTAACATGGGAGGGGAGAGACACTTACTGGCTCGATATCAAACGAGCATTTATGTAAACGTACACACGGATCAAATAATGTGGGTATTTCTTGATGCATTTGCATTTACTGCAGTGTATTAAACCTGTATACTCCATGAAGAAGTATGAAGTTTCTCCCCATTCAGCTCCGCCTGCTAACAATAAGTGTAAAATGATAGGATGGCGTTTGTTGTAATGAAAATAATTTGAGCTTTGATGGCAGGTCGTAAAAGATACAACCACATGTCACTGGATTTTATGGATGTAATTTCACTTGATTAGATTGATTAATAATTAGTATGGGCTTTTTATGTCTTCAGGCGTAGTTCCACTCAGGTTGGAAAGCTCTATGAGCATGTACTCCGGTGCCATTCAAAGTATCAGTTTTATTGTTATTCGGTCTTTTACGACAGCAGATGAGGTTTTACGCAGCCCCAGGTGTAAGTGCACATATATACATTAGTACCTGGGATGAGATGAAGTAGTTTTAATATTTGATTAATTTAGCTCCTGTTTTGATTGCTGCTTCGGTTCTAAAATGCTTGCACGAGTTATCGCTACCACAAACAATATTTTATATAAACAACAAATATATATATATATATATACATATAATATTTAGATTTCAAATGTTTATACCAGAAGTTTTCACCGTACGATTGTGCTCAAGCAAGGCATGACTTGTAAAACCTCTTTCTTTTATTCTTGCCCTAAATAATTTGGTTTTTATTTGCTTTGAGCTCGTTCGGCGTATGTGATTCATTAATTTCGTGAACAATTTGGGCGGAATCAGAATTGGAAAGAGTTTTAGCAAGGAAAGCAGTTTGAAGTTTTGCAGGAAAGGGAAAAATCAAATAAAAAGGATGTGGTGGTTATGAGCATGGAAATTACTATCCATGTTATAGATTTCCGTTGGAGGTGGGTAGTTTATAAAATTAATATAAAGTAAACTTGCAAAATTGAAAACTTTCTACGAGTAATGATGAAAGGTAACTTGAGGCGGTTATTATCAACTAGGCCTGACTGGATGTAATTATCAGAGAGCAAGGAGCAATGTGGAAGATCTGTATACAAATATATTATTACAAAGTCCTTTAATCCGAAAGTAAGTGCGGGCTTTGGGAGTTAAAAGAGAGGGAGGAAACACAAGGAGGTGGATAATTTATGTAATGATTTTTGTTGTTAGCATGATTTTTTTGTATGAAATATAACAACATTCTCTCGAACGAAGTAATGTTCCTCTCAAGCTATAGGTCTGGACAAAGTCTGTTGACGTGGGAAGAGCAGAATGAATTCCTAGGATTTGAAATATGTACTTTGAATAGACGGGAATTACTCCCAAGTACTTTGAAGAGAGAAAAATTACGTATTGCGTTACTCGACTGAACGCGTGTGTATGTTATTTGGGGTGAGTCGTGGAGAAACGTGCTGATTTGCCCATATTTCATGTCTCGAGGACTTGCATTTCTCGGCTGCTCTAACTTATTGTGCTTCATGCAATGTACCAAGTACTTATTATAACATCGTTCCTTTTTCTTTTCTTCTTCTTGTTTATTACCGTACATGTATGTATACATCGGTGTACAGCAGAGCAAGGACGATGTTCGTATAAAGAGATTTTTCGGCAATAATATCCCATAACTTTTTCTCCTTACTAATCTCAAACTATAGAGAATTTTGCTGAACATACCTTTTTAGTATCACATTTGGTATTAAGGTCGGTAATATAGCTCTGTCTTATACTATAAGGTTAGATACTTATAGCTTTTCGGGCGAATTTTGCTCGAATCTGCTCTGTGCGTACCGTTCATCTTACTTATTACTATAATGTAATGGACTTAGTTTTTTGGAGCCAGTGAGGAAAAATCTTGACTAACACTTTCGGTCTCAGTATGAACGGCACGCTATATAAGAAACCTACGAGGCAGCAGATCACGCCATGCAGGCTGTAACAACGTGTGTAGATATCATCTTGACGGTGCGGCTTGTGCTCCAACACCACTAAACAAATAGGGTCTCACATTTATGCATGCCGGTATTAGTTCCAGCTCGGTGGGTTCGTGGGTACTTATGAAGATGCTGAAGTAGAGTATATGATTGATATGGAATATTTTTCCACAAAATAAAATATATAAGGCATAAACTAATAACTGCACACATGCCTAATCATGCTCACGGCAATGTAATCATATAGGCAGCACACGGTGTGAAAATGATGCGTATAAATGCATTGATATTTCAGAGTGTTGAATTTGCGGACGCTATTCTATTACAAATAGAAGGATTCCTGTGGTGCTTAGGTTTGAAACTCTGAATACCATGGCGTTATTTGAAACCTAAACGTTGTACAAAAAATTTGAGGTGTCCAGGAAATCTTCGTTAAAATTTACATTATGCAGTCATTTCATACTAATTTACTGCCCTTCAAGGCTTCAACTATGCATGCTAGTATACAAAGAATGATTTCCATTGAATTCTCTAATATATTCTTTAAACCAATACCTTAATGACTGGAATTATTTACAGCCTTTAAAAACTAGTAAACTAGATTATTCAGCCAATCTCTAGGTATTGTTTGAAACCTTGCTTGTTCCATCGAATGATTTCACATGAAGGAATTTGAATGAGAAATAATTTATTCTTCTTTGCATACGGAATATGGAATCAATCCATTCAAACTATATACTTATACATTATTCATATTATTCTTTCATTATATACTTATTAGAACTTAGGTATACATACTTATAAGTATATATTAACTTTATGAGCTGACTCACTCTGTAAAGTAATTTCGATCATAATAAAGATTCTGTGGAATGAGCAATTTATAAATTGCGATAGTTATAGAACTAATTGTGAGGTCAGATGGAATAAAGTTAATCATTCACAGTTGATAACCCCTCCTGACGTCAATGCAAGTTGCTTACCATGTTTGCAATCATTATACATAATACATAACTAAGTAAGCTTCGTGTCATTTTTTTACACGACACAGTTGGGATGTCAATGTGATTTAGTTGCGATAATAAATGGTACTTTCTGGTATTCGTATAGCCTACAGTCAAGCGTACGTACACACGCGGCATAATTTGTTGTTGCTATAATAGCCAAGTGTATAGTTACGAGTTTAATTTACTTTTTTCTACGATCGAATAGATATGATTGCATAAATAGTATACCAAGTATATAGATGTGTGAGCCATGTAATGTGAGTGAGCCAAGTTAGTTAGAATTTAGAATAGAGCTATTAGATCAATGTTCTTTGGAGCGGCTCGAATAGCATTTTGTTTAGCCTGAAATATTTAAACAATGATTCCATTTGAAGGGATTTCTTTTCCTAATTTGAAATGAGTGTTATAGTGTGACAGTATCAAATTAACTTGGAATTTAGACGCGGGGTTGAGTGACAAAGAACACATTGATGTAGGCAATAATAGCAAATATATAGCAACAAAACAACATTAAATATATAACAGCAACAAAGCCGACAAATCTAAAAATACAAGGGTAACGTTGAGCTCTTTCTTGTTGCCAATATTTATGTAAACGAACTTCCAATTTATTATCCTTGTGGAGTTCGCGTGAAAGTCACGGCATAGGCGCACACTGACGCGTTCTAATCCTTTAAACTTGTTTAAAGCGCGCAATTGTTCCTCTCTGGTCTTGTTTTTCCTTTGTTCTTCCCAAATGTGCGTCTTAAAACTTGACGCTCTTAAGTCGTAATAAAGGCTCTGTTAATTAATGGCATTTGTAGTTTTCAGTAGAGTGTGATTCCGTGTTTAAGTCAGGGCTCCTCTGTATTTCTTTGTAAGACAGCTACTATTAATTAATTAATTTTTGTAATTTATTTATGGTAAGTATAGAAATTGTAGAAGCGCCATAACGGTACCAAAACAGTGATTTCCAGGGTATAAACATATTTTAGGTGGGTTGATGAAAGGGATTTGGCTGATTACAGATAGATTATATGAGGTGATAAGGATAATAATTCACTGACAAGGTTGACAATAAAAGGCGATAAACACATTTTAGAGTGGTGAAGTCAGAAATTATTTTGACATTAATAGTATTGTTTGTTTATTTTATAGAATGGCGTATACTTATATGTTGTATGTATTCTGAAAATAGCGCTTAGTCATACGTCAAAAGTATGAATAATAGCTTTAATGAGTGATTTTATTTTGTTTATTTTCAGATGAACCTGTTATGGGCTGAAGAAGCACACACGGAGTAATTGGACGTTATTGGGATTTAAATAATTAAAAATTGCTATCTGCTACCATGAACTATCTAAGGAAGAAGATGTTACTAGTTGTGCTGGCGGCGATATTATCGCTCACCGAAGCCATGTGCCCCACAAACTGTTACTGTAATGAAGAGCAGCTCCATGTAGAATGTCATGAAGCAAATCTAGATATTGTTCCCATCACACTCAATCCTTCCATCACACGGTTAAATCTGAAGAAGAACAAAATCCGAACTGTTGACACAGGATTCTCTTTCTACCACCAGCTAACTTCGGTGGATCTGTCTCATAACATCTTGGTGAAAATCGCACCTTTAAGTTTTAATGCACAAGCCAAACTTGTCACATTATTGCTAAATAATAATCAACTGGCTGACATTAAGAATACAACGTTCGGTCCGGGGATGGGGTCACTCACAATCCTTAGCTTACATGATAACTTTATAGAAACCATTGAACCAGGCGCATTCGCTCACACTTCAAATCTAGAACATTTAGATTTGGGTAAAAATCCTATTAAGAAATTGAATGCATCCTCTTTGAGGGGATTAAATAACCTTCGCGTACTCAAGATTTACAGTAATGACCTGACGGAAGTCCCCGAGGTATTCTCCAAGCGAAATGCGCCTATCGGCAATCCAAATGAACCCCTGCCACATTTGATTGAGCTGTTTATGGGATCCAATCCTATTACCAAACTTAAAAGTGGAGATTTCGGAGGATTGAAGAATTTACAGCTGCTGGATTTAGGTGGATGCCGGATTGATACGATCGATCCGTACGCATTCCAGGGATTGGAAGTTCTCAAAAAGCTTATACTAACGGATAACAATTTGAGAGTTGTACCAACGACGTCCTTCCCGCCTTTGTCTCAACTAACGACGTTGAAAATCGGTCGGAATCCCATTGATGAATTCGGGAGCAACACTTTCCAAGGTCTTCGTGCTCTGAAGACTTTAGAAGTCAACGGTGCTCAAGAGTTGCAGTTGATACATAAAGATGCTTTTGCTTCTAATTTGGATTTGGAAAAATTGGACATTTCCATGGGAAGCAAATTGGCTATCGTACCCCCCAAGCTCTTAACCCAGCACACCATTAAGGAGCTTCAACTCAAGGTAAGAATCGTTGTTCTTTCAATATTTACTTTCGTATTTTGTTTTTCAGGCCAGGCATTTTATACAGAAAGTAACAGCATTTGGGGATGGCATTGTAATATTATATACTTAAATGTGTTTGTTGAAGATGCTTTAAACAACGTCAGTTTTGGGGAAACATTTAAAATATAATGCCAAAGCTGCGATTAAGCATTTGTTTATGTGTCTTTAATCCTGACTGATAGTGTGATTTTAATGATTATTTCATAACAGAACAACGTCCTGGCCAGTATCCCGGAAGATTTAGTGGATTGGAGAAGTCTTCAAAAATTAGTCCTGGAAGGGAATCCTTTCCATTGCGTTTGCGAGTTATTTTGGTTGCGAGATTTACTGCTTGAAGAAAGGTTTAAGAACTCGTCGAGTTACGTCCTGTGTGCAGCACCCCCGGAGTTGAAAGAGAAAAAAATGACTTCAGTGTCCCACAAAGACCTTAATTGCTACCTGAATGGCCCAGTGCAAAAAACCATATTGGGGATCTCTGTAGCTTTAGCTGTGATCCTCCTTGTCGTATTCTTCTTTCTCATGTACAAATATCATGATCGTATCAAGAATACTTGTAAACGGGGCTTCCGAAGACCTGCACGAAAGAATCGTAACACTGTGATTTCATCTGGGAAAGAGCGGGTGGATACGGCCACAAAGACATCTTTCCTGAGTCAGACACAGTATCCCTACACGGATGAAGAATTTGCCATCCGAGCCTCCCTGATGAGTGCCAGTCCTCCACAGTCAGCCACTTTTCTTCACACTCATTCCATGAATCCTCATAGCCACCACAGTAGTCTGCGTCACGGGGGCAGTCTTCAACATCCACATCCGCACCATTCAAGTAATAATTATGGACCACCTAATTACAACGAGTATGAAACTCCTCACGTGAATTTGAATATGAATATGAATTATCCTCACTACCCCACCCTGCACAGTACTGACCATAATCTCCAACTCCACTACCCACATTCGCAACATCAGCCTATAGTGAAGCCCATACCGATAACGGAACTGTAGCAATTCACATTTCATTAGCTCAAGGTCAAGTGGTTTCCAGTAATTTATAATTTATTGATGTAAATCCCACACGAACCTCAATATAAGTCTGTTATATCCCCGAGATTCTCTCGTGGGTCTCTCCTATGTAAAGATATATAAATAGCTATATGTAGATGTACCCGATTGTGTTATAACGAACGCCCAAATGATGCATGTATATACATACTGTACGAAATTTCGTTCCATAGTTTGCGATGTGTATATAATCATGCAAAATTCAGTAGTAGTTCCGATTTAATTAGAGTGTAGTATCGACGGAGATTTATTCGTTTGTTATTTGAATTCAACCACAAAATCGTTCATTTCAGGTACTAACCGAAGAGTAGCTCTATATTACAACTCTCATTTAAAAGTCTTTCCAAAATCGATAAACACTACCGTTGTCACTGAGTAATTTAGTTTATGTAATCGAATTCTACTTTGCTATGGAGTATGTCGAATCCGGAGGATCTACTTGTTATATACTGTTGTTATTATTTCTAATTATTTATATACGAGCTTGATGAGGTTATTCCTATGAAATATGTCCTGTATTTTAGTCAGACGACTAATTAGGAAGTTATTCTTTTGTTGTTCCTTTTAAGTAAGTACACAAGCTATTTAACAGCGTAGTCATATTTGTATTCAGCAAGTAGTTTTAAGGACGTGTTATATTAATTATTACGCTGTTTCATCCCAGTACGCATTTCGGTTGATTTTTGTAATAATATTATTTTTTGTTTGGTCATTTATACATACTATGTATACTTTGTTTGTTATAAGTACACAGAGTCTTGAGGGGTGTTTCATGGACGAGACGAAAATAAATTAATTTTGAATATTTTAAGGAAGAAAGTATTATTCTGAATCTAGTAGCTAGGTACATGAACTGAATTTTCGTATAATGAAAACCTTCTTATGGAATCGCAACTATGTGTACAGAGTTTGAACTTTATTCGCATGTCATTTCCTTACCACTGATTTTTACTCTTTACTATAATGGTATAAAATTGTATTCAACGAGTCGTTCTGGAAGCAATCGGTTGAGAATTGGTTTGATGCAATTCGTAATACTACTATTTTGGTAAGAAGGAAAGAAGCGCATTTCCGTACTACTATTTTACGTTATTAGAAATTAAACGGAAGAAACGGCTGGTATTTCACGGAGTCTAGGCTTTTCTCACAATTCGTTGGATTCTTTAATGGTTTGTGAATTGGACGTTTCGCTTGATTTAATACTGAATCTTTGTTTAACTTACATGCAACCAGCTCTCGCGTTTACAACCGCTGCTTCGTAACGAAAGCAAGGACTCGCGGTAGAAAAAACAAACGTCAATTTGTGATCTCTCAGTTCCAGAGGCAAATGCTTCGAAATCCATTATGTAGCTGTCCGCTGCAGTCCCGGCATTGCTATATATACTGTCGCATTGCTGGGTTATTATTATTCCGGACTGCATCCAATCCACTTATTTCAGTACACTCTACAACATTTGCTCGTCTTTTTGCATTTAACTCAGTGTTTATATTTTAATAATATTATGTTTTCTTTTCGTGGTCTCGCAATTTTCAGGACATTTCTAGCCATCGTTATCTTTTACTACATTCTACCATTCAGTGTAACGATCCAAACATATTCTGGTTAAACCATGGGTCTGTGATGTTGGAACTTACTTTTACCTTAATTCCCACTCTTGTTTTGAAATCATTTTCATTCTCTAAAGCATGCTTGCTTTTCCCGTTAAAGTTTTCCAGTAATTGAACATTTCCCACCACATGTCCCAGCATAATTTTTTTCCCAATTCCCTGAGTCACAAGAGGGGAATTCCAGTTCGTAAAATACACAATTCAAGCATTTTATCATACAAGTGACTTGCAAATTTGTCAGAGAGAAAATCCGACTTTTGACCGAAAGGGCATCTTGAATCAATTGCATGATCAGGAGGCAAGGCTGGTATACAAATCGTTAGGGCGGACTTTCCGACCGCTAAATCTTTTAGTTAAATACACATACTGTCCTGAGTAAATATTCGTGTGAGCAATAGCACTAATGTAAGTACTAAAGCAACCACCGACTACGTACCGCATACCAAGGTTTTTCTATTTCTACATGTACTATAATGAAACAAGTGAGCGTAAATATTTGATTTTTTACCTCTTTCCATTACTTATGTAGTCTAGAAAAAACGCGTAATAATAAAAAAAATCAGAGCTTTTAAAAGATATTCGGTGTGGTTGGTGTAATGCGGAACTGGGGAAGCTGGTCTCTATGTATATGTATGCTGCTGCTGTTATGGATTTAAAAATTAAATTCAGATGTGACTTATGTATGGTGATAGTATTGGAATAGCTGCATATTCATAGAGATAGAGGGAGAAAATCACAAACGAAGCTGCAGCTGCTCTCCCTTTGTGCCACATTGCACCCTTCTTAACTTTTAACGTTTTAACCCATAAGGTTAATGAATTTCTATACAGAATAGGTCTGGCATTCTGTCTCGATTTATCTGTATCCACCGTAGGACCTTTAGTTCCCACTGTCGTAAAGAATAAATATATTTTTCATTATAATATACTACTCTTTAAATGTATAATCTAAAAAATATAATGTGCGGACTATAGGTATGTACATGTATCTATGTAAGTATACTTTACCTTCCATTTACTACACTTTCATCGAATCAAACAGTTTACACATAAAGGGGCAACTGCGTCCAAACATTTCCCAGTGCGTATATATACAATAGGAAATCAAAGCCCGGTTTCGGAATATAGATTTTGTTATATGGTTTCATCTTTCAAAATCTTTTTGCGAATTAATGTATTTGAAGTAATGTACACACGAACGACCTAATAAAATTATTGGTCCAGAACCAACGTTTTGCAGATGGTTTCTGGCTTTATGTCATTCTATACCTATACATAACAATGCCCATGTGTAATCAATTGGGTCACTTTTCTCAATCCTTTCATCGTATTTCATAATAATCATATAGCTAAATATTTGAACAATTTTTATTAGTAAATAGCCATATAGTGTACAAACAGTGGGAAGGAGAGGTTGGTCGTTTCGTCAGTTTAGTATATTGCACTATATAACATAAACTTAAATACATAAGTATAATATATAAAATAGTTACATCATGTATCATATGTATATAGATTCTTATACTTTCTATACCCAGGTCGGACAACAAGAAGGTGTAGCTGTGTTGTAAGTAGATCCTTATGTACTATAAATTGTATATATAGATACTATAAAAGTATGTATGTGTGCGTGTCTCGAATTGCTCAATAATTTTGTTTTTAAGCCTAAAATGTTAATCAAACGAAATACTGAATAGGCAGTCTGTATTCTTTTAATATATAACATAAAGGTATACCTACTTCTCGAACTTTAGCTCCGGCTACGCCGGAAGGAAATATTATTAGGTACTAGTGCTGTTTTCATTTCAAGTGGGGCAACGTGGTAGCTAATAGGTTCGAAAACTATATCATACTTCTGAGGAAAATGAACGCGTAATAGCTACATTTTCAGAATTATTCAGTCATATTCAATAAATGTTTAAATATTTTTACCAGTGTTTAAAATATTTCTCAATTGTTATTTTTTCTTTTGAATACATGTACAAGGTGTATACCACCGTTCTCTATAATCCATTAAGTTAACTATATTAGTGATAAAATATAGCTATATAAGTCAAATCATTACAAGTCAGTGATGTAGTGTTCAGCACACATTTGTTATATTTATGCAAAAATACTTGTGAAAACCATGAACAAATATTATTCTTGCGTTGAGTGTATATGCATGTGTGTATCTTTTCTGTATTGCGTTGGTTAATGTTGTATGTTCTGTACGAAAGTGAAACTAATTATTGTGAAATATTGTTGTCATTACTTAAAAACTTGTATAATTAATAAATATACTACATATTATATTAAGTACAAGAACTATTAATAAAACATGAAATAGAAGTCTACTAAGTTTTTTTATTTCAAAATATCAAATTATTTTCCTATATTGCTTGCATTCGCACATGATCAAATCGGTTCATCTACACGGTTGGGCAATAAAACGTATACATAGGTTCATACATATAATTGTTCAGAAAAAAACACTATCATGAGTGCACTAAGTAGGTGAAAGTAGTCCGGGAGTAGATTCGTCGGTTCCAGAACTCTCAGTACAGTTTATTTTGATTAGAAGCAAAATAACATTATGTTTCCTGTTGCACAACATGAAGGATTACATGTTGCGGGGCCAGGTCCTGAACGGCTTCCATAAATAGATAGATATTATTTGATAGCCCACGGCTTCACTTTTTCCCAGTTACGTTCAACTTCCCTGGTTACATTTATTGATTTAAAGCAGCATTTACTACATAAGAAGCTCCATACGCTCTCTAAACAGTTCTTTGATCTTTAGCAGTTTTATTCATGCTTTCACCAAAACTAACATGTTTGAACTACTTTGAACTATCAGAGTATCTACCTCAGAAAAGTCATGTAGTTTACACGCAGGGAGGACAGATACAATGATACCACCGGCATGGCTCTTTCATTGATTTTATAGAGAACTTTTCGAAAAAGATACTGAATTTCTTGGGTAATGAAAACGATGAGCATTTGAGTTAGCTCACATGTTGAAGTTTGTTATTGTATTACGTAACATTTTAATTATTTACGTCGAAGGCTTATAATTTAATATAATGGTTATATACTAATCCGGGTATTTTAAAAAATTTATTATAATATGTGATAAAGTAGATATACATTTACATATCCGTGGAGGGTACCTCAAGAGGAGTAAAATCAAGAGGCACTGAACTTT